>JAGSMU010000577.1:0-21060 GCA_029286865.1 Teinopalpus imperialis
ATTGCCTAGGCTGTTGAGAAGTGCGGCGGCGGCCGCAGTCGGCAGCTTGCTGCCGAATACCGGAGGTCCGGAATGCGGCTTGCGTCGGCGCCTGTACTGAAGTACGCGCCCATGGCGCTGTACGGGCACCCGTGCGGGAGTGGACGCCTGAAGATGACAACGCTCTTCGCATAGGCCCCAGAGGGCGATGGTGATCAGAGCGATCCGGGGTACCCACACGGTACGTCCCACGAGGCGGCGTGCTGCGCGTCCTCCCTGGGAACTGGAGGCGAAAAGTTCTCGCGTCCGTCTCTTTGGCGTAGAGCTTGATCGCGGTGCGCCAGTTCCACCCACGAGGAGGAGGTTGATGCGGCGAGGGCGGAGCCAGTCGGAAGCGCCGCTGGCAGAGGTGGCAGCATGCCTTTCGACAGCCCCGGGCCGGAACCACGACCGTAGAGGCAGTACGTCCAGTTCCCCGTGCAGTGGCTGGACAGACGTCACGGAGTGCTCACCTTCCGGTTGTCGCAGGTGCTTCGGGGCATGGTTGCTTCGGGAAGTACCTGCACTTGATCGGAAGGAGCCAAACGAGGGCTGTCACCACTGTGACGGCTGCCCAGATAATGGCCCAGCACACGCTGGAGGTGTGTCCTCGGTGGGCAGAACAGCGCCGAGCACCTGAGTGCCATAGTGGGTAACGACTCTTGTCGCTGGCGGCCGTAGTTCGCTACGGTCGACAGTCGGGAAGGGTGGGCAGCAGCGCAGGTGTACTGTGAGGCGGTGATGTCCACGAAGGAGGAGGCGGAGCGAGTTCGGGAGTCAGCCGGCTCGGATCCAGTCCGCAGACGCTGCATCGGGCGGAAGACGCAGAGCGTATGCGCCTGCCTTTCCGCCCTGAATACGACTCTTCGAGCTTAGACCTGGGGAGGTCCGTAGCTCAAAATGAGTCAGCGAGGTGAGATAAGCCCGTGTTCCCGCGCGCTCCATGAAGGTTACCACGGCCGGGGCCCTAAGAGCGAGCCGCCACTGCTGTGCACGCGGACGAATGCATAAGCGTACCTGCATGCACACAGCACCCGGTGGGCAGAAGGAACACCGTGGGTTTTAGTCGGTGCGAGTCCGACATAACCCAGCTTCCTCGTCCCCGCGAGGGCGGGTATGCGTAGGCATTTCCCACGAAAAAAAAAAAAAAGGTTAGTTAGGTTAGGGTTCCCCCCGATGGGTTCCCCGCTTATCGTAGCGGGGCTTAGTAAATCGTGGTGTGGAGTTAACCACGGTGAAGCCAGGAATTTTAAAATGGCTGGCCTAAGGCGCCTAAGGCCGGCCTGAGGAGGTCAGTTCCGGGCGGGCTGGCTGGGCCCGCCCTGGATGCGTCGGTGGGCTGCGGGTGCGGATGGACGGAGTGAGGCTGCCTACGCACCATCCGGCAGCCGAGGCGGAGTCGCGGAGGGAGGGTAGCATTCCCCTTCCTCCGCGACTCAAGCGGGGGTCGCACTGCTGATGCGGCCGTGGTGGGGCCGCGGGTTCAGTGGAGCGTGGCTGATCCTGCCGCCTCCCGTCCTCCGCGGCCGAACATTGGCTGGCGCGGAGCCTATCACCAGATCCGCCGTAGGGGCCGGGTTTTCCTGGCCCCCATGGCCTTGGGGCGGACTCGGGGAGTCCGCTTCCCACCTACAGAGGAGGCCGAGTTGAGGGCGCGTCCGGGTGTTCCGGCGCTCCTGCCTGAGTGGGTGGAGAGGGGGGATGTCCTCCCCCGAAGGAGGCCGGCTTGTCGGCCAGCGCAGGCGTGGGCTGCGGGAGGTGCGCGAAAGCGTTCCTGCAACCCCGCCATACGCGACGAAGGTGGAACACCATGGGTTTTAGTCGGTGCAAGTCCGACATAACTCAATCCTTGCCCCCGCAGGGTGGGTATGCGCAGGCATTTCCCATGTAAAAAAAAAAAAAAAGGTTAGGTTAGGTTGGGGTGCCACGTCAGAAAACCTCCCGAGTGCCTGGTCGTTGAATCTTTCATACTTTGTATCCGGGGAAAGGCAACGCTGACGGTGCACCCTGGGCAATTGGTGATGATACGTTGTTGCCAGTGGCGAATGTTCTGACAGGGGATAGTTGCCTGCGTCCCTCTGATAAGCGGAGGGCAGGAGTGGCAGGGGGTTGTGCATTTCGATTTGCCATATCCGGAGGAAAGGCAACCGAACGATGGTGCGCGCATTGACACCGGCGACGATACGTCGCTCTCAGTGCCCAATGCGAGTGGAGGTTGCATTTCTCCTGATCAAAGCATCCGGGGAAATGCAACAAAATGAGGGTGTGCATTGGGAACTGGTGGCGATGCGTCGTTGGCAGCGCCTAATGTTCACAGTGGGGACGGCCTGCGTGCGCTTTTACTCGCCGCCGGGCACCTCAACCGTCAAGCGTTAGGAGGCTTGCATTTCTCCCTCCTTGATTTCTGTATCCGTGGAAAGGCAACAAATGATGGTGGGTATTAGGAACTGTGACGATATATCGTTTGCGCCTAATGCACTTATGGGGACGGGCTCGGTGTGTACTCACACTGCCGCCGGCACCTGCCAACCGTCCAAAACTGGGAGTTACGTCGGCTCTCCCAGCGCGCCGTAACCCGCTGTACTTTCGTCAAAGACCCCAGTGTTGACGATAATGGGGTACGTCGAAGTGTAGCGGAGCGGGAGGTTTGCCTTAATTGGCCGGCCCGCGAGGAGTAAATTTATAAAAATCAGGACAGCGAAGTCTTAAAACCTAGGGCACGCAGGCGACCCCCACAGTATGTAGCCTTGTCCCTGGAATAGGCGTCACCCGGGGACCATATTTTATTTCGTCCTATAATCGTGGGAACTAATATGGAAACTCTTTAAAACAAACCACAATAGCATGTCGGAGATGAGCGAGGAGGGAGAGAGCGACTCTATGCAGGAGCGTAGAGTCCCTTGGAAGAGACGAGGATTTGTGCGGGAGAAAGCGACCGTCTACGGACGCAGGTTGCGGTTCCGGTCCGATAACGGGCCACGATGAGGAGATAAGCAGGACAGTGGCAAGAACATCTGCCAAAAGAGGTCGAGGGAGACCCCCAACGATTTGGGAGTATGTCGGCTCCTGCTAAGGCCAAACAGGCGCTAATCGCCGCCAAAAAGGAGGAAGAAAGGTTGAGGCAGAAAGAGGTCGCATCTGCAGCTCGGCAACTCCGCGCTGACAGAATTACAACCCTGTCAGAGTCGTCGTCGAACGACGAAGACTTCCAGATGGCGTCGCAGCTGGGGAAGAAGATTGAGGAAAATATTGCCCTCATAACTAAGGTCGCCTCCAAGTCTAAGAACCTGAAGGGTACTCTGTTAAAGCGCTGAAGGACGCTGCAGAAGCGATCAGAGCGGACGCCCAGATACTGCAGAGTCGTTGCACCTCTGAGGAAATGAAGAGGCTGCAAGCGAGCAACATCCGCCTGCAGGGTGAGGTCGAGCAATTGCGCAAAGAGGTGGCGGAGATGCGGTTGCGCATGGAGCAGCCCAGCAGTTCCAGCTCCAATTCCAGCTGAGGGCACGAGGATCTGGTAATGTTCCATCATTTGTCGGCGGGGACAATGATGAACGCTGATTCGCGGCTCCTTTGAGGACCGCCTCTCCCCGAAAAGCGCCTCCGTCCTCCGTTGGCGGCAGACGCGAGGACAAGTGCGGTGCTCCAGCACTTCGGCTCGCTCCACCGCTTCCCCGGCGACCGAATGCCCCTGAAGCAGCCTGCCATTACGGCTGGGGCAGTGAACGGACACAGTCGTCGCTGAGGGTTCCGTGGCTCCAACGCCCCCTAAGGGAAGGGTAAGGAAAGCGGAGCGAGCCCGCTAAGGAGAGCGAGAAGACAACAGAGTCCCGATCTCTACACCAGCACCTCAGTCCATGGAGGAACCGTGGACTCTACGGTGGTAAGAAAGGGGCCAGAAAAAGGCGGTAAGGTCGTCAAGAGTCCTGGCAATCCTGCACCGAGGCCGGTAAAGATTGCAACCCCAGATCGGCTGCTGTCGTGGTGACACTGGCGCCGGAAGCAGTGGTGGCTGGTGTTACCTATGCGGAGGTTATCTCCGAGGCAAAGAGGAAGCCGGACCTCTGCCCCTCGGGATAACAGAGCTGATCTCCGCACATGCGCCACAGGGGCCCTGCATGTCGGAAATCCCCGGTGCAGACAGCGGCGACAGGGCGGACGTAGTCTTGCCGAAAAATTGAGGAGGCGCTCGCAGACAGGGTTGCGTATGGATCACCACCAGCAAAGACTGTGGAGGCCGAGTTGCTGGTCTGGATGACTCCGCCACTGTGGACGAGGTGTTGACAGCCGCGGCCAAGGCCGGTGGCTGCCCCAAGGAGGCAGTCAACGCAGCCAGATCCTACGGGATGCCGTTGCAGGACTTGGGGTGGCTCTGGGTCCGATGTCCCGTGGCGCCGCCAAAAGGTCACCGACAGCGGAAGGCTGATGATCTCGTGGGTCTCAGCCGTGGCGAAGCTGCGGAGCCCACCCTCTGAGGTGCTTCCGCTGCCCGGAGTCGGGACATGCGGAGGGCCCAGTGCGACGCCGCAGTCGACCGGGGAGCTGGGTGTGCTTCCTGCTGTGGTCAGTTCACACAAGCAGTGCAGTGTTCCGCCAACCCGCGCCAGCTGTGTGCGTGTCGCAGCCAAAACCGGCCGACCACAGGATGGGCGGAAGGCCTGCACCGCGCCTCCCAAGAGAGGGAAAAGGCCAGCTCGCACGTTGCCACAGAAGCAACTGGCCAGCCAGCAACCACAGGTGGAGGCAATGGAGGAGGATCCGAAACCGGTTCAATGAACTACGGCCTCCACGTAGTTCAGGCGAACGTCAACCACTGTGCTAGAGCACAAGATCTGCTCTTTCAGAGTATGGCACAGTGGTTGACACACGTGGCCGCCGTTTCTGAACCCTACCTGGTTCCAGACAGGGATGGCTGGCGAGACGAAGAGGGACTGGTCGCGATAGTTGCTCGGACGACTGCTGGTGCCCCACCCATGGATTGGGTGGAGAAGGGTCGGGTTCGTTGCAGCTGATGGGGGATAGTCATTATTGGCATTTATTGTCCCCCAGCAGAAGCCGCCGCCCGGAGTTCGAGTGGACCTTTGGGCCGGTCGGGAGCCTCTGGCAGGAGTCACCTCATCCTTTTGGTGATGGTGATTTTACCGCCAAGAACACCGTTTGGGGCTGTTCCCACAACGATACGCGGGGACGTTCCTGGAGGGTGGGCACTGTCCGTAGGATCAGGTCTGCTCAACTGAGGTTCCGAACCCGCCATGCGTTCGGCCCCAGGGGAGCTCCGTTGTGACCTAACCTTCGCCAGCACATCCATGGCGTGCCGGGTTCACGGGCAGTCGTGTCCGGGGTGGAGACGCTGTCGGACCATTTGTATATCCGCTTCAGCGCCCTGACTCCGACGGGTTCCGGTCCGGGATCCGGGCGAGCGGTCGTCCGTGGCGACGGCCCGCGATAGCCTCGGGCACCTCGGACGGGGAAGTTCTCATCGAGGCTTCTCTTGGTGGAATCGTGGGTTTCCGAGGTGCAGCTACCACTGCGTGGAGGACGAAGCGTTGGCGATTCGCGCGTCGATGACTCAGTTCGCGATGCGTCGATGCCACGGTTGGGGCCTCGACCGCCGAAAAGGCAGGTGTACTGGTGGTCCGCTGACATAGTTCAGCTGCGCACTGCGTGCGTAGTTGCGGAGACGCCAGTACACGAGACAACGCCGGAGGAGACGCCGCGACGATGCGCCGAGCCCACGTTGCGCGACGTTTACGGAGGGCCAAGCTTCGCCTCCAAATCGCCATCGCCGAGGCTGGCTGGCGAGAAACGAGCTGCTGGAGACTCTGGACCGTGATCCGTGGGTCGCCCATACCGCATGGTGCGGGGAAACTTCGCCCATGGGCACCCCTCTGACGCGGGAGTCCCCAGCCCCAGTTCAGACGCAGGGTTCTGTTCCCCCAGAGAGAGAACACACGCCGCCGACCATGGCTCCGACTGCGCTGGATGCGGTTGCTGGCGGGGACGAGGTGGTACCGCCGGAAAACCCCGAGAGCTCGGGGCCGCGATCCTTCGACCTGTTCGAGGAATACGGCCCTGGACTCGACGGTGTCCCTGGCCGTGCGTGGGTCCCAGCATCCGGCGCACTCGAGGCAAACTCAGGGGACTATTCGATGCCTGCCTAACGCAGGGCTGCTTTCCACGGGTGTGGAAGGCGGGCACGATGGTCCTCTTTGAGGAAGGAGGGGCGCCTGAGGACTCGTCTCCGCGTACCGGCCCAGTGCTGTTGACGGCGCGGCGCTCTTTGAGCGTGTCATTGCCGGTCGCCCTGTCCGACATCTGGTGGGGTCGGTCCGACTTGACGATAACCACCTGGTTTTCGCGAGGGCAGGTCCACGATACATGCGATCATGCGAGTGAAGAGGACGGCGGAGGAAGCAGTCGCCTGGGTGAGGTCGTCTTGGCGGTGTCTCTGACATCGCCAACGCCTTCAACACCTCGCCTTGAGTTGTGATCAGGAGGCACTCCGGTATCACTGGTGCCGAATCCACTTCCAGCGCATGATCGCATCCTATCTCTCGGGCAGGTCGGTGGCATTGCCAGGTACGGAACATGCGGGTAGCACGGCAGCGCGTCCCAGGTTCGGCCTCGACCCTGTGGAACATCGGCTACGACTGGGTGCTTCGCGGATCCCTACTGCGAGGCCTCTGCGTGACTTGCTACGCCGACGACACCTTGGTGACGGCAAGGGCGGCACCTATAGGGAGGCACCTACGCGCTACAGCGGGAGTGGCCTCCACATAGTGGGTCGTATCCGGCTGGCTGGGTCTCGAGGTGGCCCTTAACAAGTCTGAGGCCTTGTGTTTTCACGGGCCTCGAACGCGCCACCTCGGACTGCACATCGTAGTGGGCGGAGTTCGCATCGGCATCAAGTCCCAGATGAAATATCTGGGACTCACTTTGGACGGCCGATGGAACTCGAGGCACTTCCAGGCTTATTGCCCAGGCTGCTGCGCGGCGGCGCCGCAGTCGGCAGCTTGCTGCCGAATATCGGAGGTCCGAATGCGGCTTGTCGGCGCCTGTACCTGGGCATGGTGCGCTCCATGGCGCTACGGGCAACTCCGTGTGAGTGACGCCTGAATAAGCCGTGACAATCGCTTTTCGCAGTCTCCAGAGGGCATGGCGATCAGAGCGATCCGGGGTA
Organism: Teinopalpus imperialis; assembly: GCA_029286865.1. Taxonomy (NCBI): domain Eukaryota; kingdom Metazoa; phylum Arthropoda; class Insecta; order Lepidoptera; family Papilionidae; genus Teinopalpus; species Teinopalpus imperialis. The sequence goes on from JAGSMU010000577.1 coordinate 7,199, forward strand.
CCGCATTCACGGTGTCCCACGAGGCGGCGTGTGCTGGCGGCGTCCCCTCCCTGGGAACTGGAGGCGAAAGTTCCGCGTCCGTTTTCTTTTGGCGTGAGAGCTTCGATCGCGGTGCGCCAGTTCCCACCACGAGGAGGAGGTTGATGCGGCGAGGGCGGAGCGTCGAAGGGTCATGGTGCGGAGGTGGCAGCATGCACTTCATGTTCGGGCCGGAACCACGACCGTAGAGGCAGTACGTCCAGTTCTCGTGCAGTGGCTGGACAGACGTCACGGAGTGCTCACCTTCCGGTTGTCGCAGGTGCTTTCGGGGCATGGATGCTTCGGGAAGTACCTGCACTTGATCGGAAGGAGCCAAACGAGGGCTGTCACCACTGTGACGGCTGCCTCAAGACACGGCCCAGCACACGCTGGAGGTGTGTCCGCGGTGAGCAGAACAGCGCCGAGCACTGAGCGGCAACGACTTGTCGCTGGCGGCCGTAGTTCGCGCCATGATCGACAGTCGGGAAGGGTGGGCAGCAGTGCAGGTGTACTGCGAGGCGGTGATGTCCACGAAGGAGGAGGCGGAGCGAGTTCGGAGTCAGCCGCCTCGGATCCAGTCCGCAGACGCCGCATCGGGCGAAGACGCAGAGCGTATGCGCTCGCCATTCCGCCCTGATACGACTCGAGCTATAGACCCGGGAGGTCCGTAGCTCAAAATGAGTCGAGTGAGGGTGAGAGCGCGCCTCGTGTTCCCGCGCGCTCTCCATAAAGGTTACCAACGGCCGGGGCCCGCAAAAGCGAGCCGTAACCTTTTTTTTCTTTTTCGTCTTCCGGCTCGGCTTTGAATTATTTAATTGATACATTACATGAATTAGGTAAATACATTGCATGATTTGTTAAGTAATGGGAAATTTGGTACATATCTAATTGGTAAACTAGATTGGTAGTTGGAGATACAATTTGTTGAAACGTGTTGATTGGAATTAATTTTAATTTGATTGTCGGGTTTTCGTGTCTGTTCGTTCCCTCGCAGGAACGGACAGCAGTACCCTAGATCATTACAATAATTATTAAATTGCATTTACAATATAATATGCATGATTGGAATTCCAGAATTATTATTTAATTGCTATTATTATGGTAATTATTTCTAAATTAAATGTAAAAAAAAAAAAAAAAATAAAATATATTGGCGAATAGTGATTATGTCATGTTTATACAATTAATTGTTGTGACATATACCTTATATAATAAATATTAATAGAATTTAATCATTAATTATTTAATTATTACATACTTTTAAAGTATATGTATTGTCAAAATATTCAAGTTCCCAACAGGTCGCTGTAGAGCCGTTTGCCCTCGCCGCCAAGCGCATAATCTTTTGGCAGTACTCGAAGAAAGTGTCTCTGCATTCGTCGCTCTGCACGATCCCCGCAATGTTGTCCTGGTAATTGTCCGATCCATGTTGTGTTCGCAATTGTGCCGATGTAGAGCGAATCTAGGGCACTCTACCAGGATGTGTTCTATAGTTTCGATGCTGGCATTTGTCGCATACACAAAATGGATCGGGAGCAATCCCAAATTTATACAGGTAAGACTTAATGCCACCGTGTCCCGTCAGATACTATAAAAAGGTTGGAGTTAGGTTAGGTTAGGTTAGGTTAGGTTAGGTTGAGTTAGGTTAGGTTAGGTTAGGTTAGGTTGGGATTAGGTTAGGTTAGGTTGAGTTGGGTTAGGTTAGGTTAGAGTTAGGATTGGGTTAGGTTAGGTTAGGTTAGGATTGGGTTAGGTTAGGTTGGGTTAGGTTAGGTTAGGTTAGGTTAGAGTTAGGTTAGGTTAGGTTAGGATTAGGTTAGGTTAGGTTAGGTTAGGTTAGGTTAGGTTAGGTTAGGTTAGGTTAGGTTAGGTTAGGTTAGGTTAGGTTAGGTTAGGTTAGGTTAGGTTAGGTTAGGTTAGGTTAGGTTAGGTTAGGTTAGGTTAGGTTAGGTTAGGTTAGGTTTTTTTTTTTTTTTTTTTTTTTTTTTTTTTTTTTTTTTTTTTTTTTTTTTTTTGAATACTGCGCGTTCCCCTGACGAGTCATTGTCAGGGATATTTTTCAGGCTTTTTGTTTGTTTTCAATTTTGTTATTTACAATTCCCAATATTATAGGTTTACATTTAACTTCTTTTGTTATTCTATTTCAGGTCTTTGTTCTCTTTCTTTTATATATTTTACATTTACACTTGTTCTTTTACATTCAATTTCTTTCATTTCATTTCATTTTCCAAAATATACTATTATATACGATTTATTTATTTCTTAGATTTACTTTTCTTATTATTTTAATACAGTATTCTATAAAATCATGTTTAGTTTCCTTTTGACAAATTAGTTGACTTAATTTTGTGGCTTCTATTTTAATTCCGGTTTTTAATTCTATATCCTGTCGATCCCTACAATGCACTGGGCACTCTGTTATTACGTGGATAACTGTTTCCGGAACATCCGGGTCATAAATACGACAGGCTCTCTTTGCACCCGAATCGATTCAGGTACTCCGAGAACCCGCCGTGCCCAGTGAGTAGTTGCGTGAGGTGCATGTTTGTAGTTACCGATTTTATGAATTCCTGGGCTATATAAATGTTGGGCAAAAATATCTTCGTGCCAGATGCCGTGGCTTCCTCCGTGTACCTCCGGTTCCATTCATGAAGAGTGTCCTCTCGGATTTGTCTCTTCATGAATGAGCTCCCAGGCACTAGTCGTAGACAGGTTTTGTCTTTGTGTATAGCGCTGCGTGTTTCGCGAGCTCATCCGCTCTCATTTCCCGCTATCCCCACATGGGCCTTCACAGTACAGGAGACGGTTTTTCCCTTTAGTATTGCCTGGCTTATGTTGTTTTGTGCCTGAATTGCTAAAGGGTGCCTTGTCTCACTGTTGCATAAAGTGTGGGCGGCCTAAGTCACTGAATATTCCAAATGAATATCCAGCTCTTTCCAGGGCTTCCACCGTTGCATTTTGGAGCCAGAAGCTCGGCTTGATATACTGTGCAATGGGACGACAGCTTAAACTTTTTGGACTTGGTTTCGAGGCCGTTTTCCATAAGAAGAAACGCGGCCCCGACCTTAACCCTCAAGCCCTTTGCCGTCCGTGTATATTTTATGTCCGAGTTCGCCAGGGTGTTGATCTGCTCCTGGCTCTCGAGGTGTTTGTACTCTAGATGTTGCTTACATGCAGGGTGTGTGTGGATTTGGTGTATAATACCTCCTTCTCGACCTCCCTATCTCCGTATGCATGCTCCTTTTTCCTTTTCTTATCTCAAATATTGTGGCAGCCTCTTTGATACGAAGGTCGAGGCAGTATTCCTGACAGTGCGAGTCTGCGGAGTTAAAATGAAACCGTTCTGTATGCTCGGCATGTTTTCTGGGCGAAACCTCTTTGCACAGCATTGAGCTGTTTTCTAGAAACTAACTTTGCTGCAGATTTCCCCCAGGCTCCAGCCGCATACGTAATGATCGGTTCCACTGCTGCCGTGTATATTATTTTTACTATTTCGGGGTTTAGCCCCCGGGTTAGGTTAGGTTAGGTTAGGTTAGGTTAGGTTAGGTTAGGTTAGGTTAGGTTAGGTTAGGTTAGGTTAGGTTAGGTTAGGTTAGGTTAGGTTAGGTTAGGTTAGGTTAGGTTAGGTTAGGTTAGGTTTTTTTTTTTTTTTTTTTTTTCTTAATCTTATGTTTAATCATATTTGACGTTTTAATTCTTATTGGATAATGTGTTTATATGTGGTATCAGCTATTTGTTTCGCTTTTTTGGGGTATGTTTCCTGGCAGAACGCTATTTGATACGTTTCTGCCTAGGTTACCTATCCCCATATATTCCACCGAGGATTTGCCCGATGGCCGTTTACTGACTAATTTATACACGTAAGTAATAAAAGTTTGCTTTACAGTATTTACATAAAATATCATATCTTAACTATTGATTCTTTGAGACGTAGGGTGTACAACTGCTAATGGATACAGGTTGTACTACCTAGTCATGCCATAAACTCATACAAGTACTGTACAGTTAAGAATTAATTATTGAAAAGTAAGTATATATATAAGTTGTGTCCCGAATAAAGAAGATATTGTATCACTAGACTGAGTAATACGACTTCTATTGAAGCCGCATTTCCCGGAGTCTCGAGTCTCGAGGCGCTCGACTAAATAATCTTATTACTAACACAGAGAGTTTCCTATCTTAAATATTGATTACATTTACAAATATTTAATCAAATGTTTTAACCTATTCTTACACTATAATTTTACATAGAATATATAAAGTAAAAGTAAAGATGCATGCGCGCAACGAATAATATAATACAATACTCCTTAAACAAGAAATTAAACGCACACATGCAAGCGCTTCACCGTGGCTAAAAATAGACCCGGCGTAACGAGGCCACGCCTTCTCCGCCGCCGGCGCACGCTCGGGGAGCGAGGCGCGGCGCAGGGGCGCAGTTCACTGTCGTTTCGTGGGAACAAAATTTAAACAAATTAAAATTTTAAGATAAAAGCCGATTGCCCTACGCTCAGCGGTGTCGTATCAGATGCGATGCACAGTTCGCAACCCGGGAAGGGCGGCGGCACGTAATTCGACACAAATTTTACGTGATTAATTGATTGAAGTATTTACATAATGGCCTACTATAGTTTAATAGAGTGATAGATTGTATAATCGTAAAATAAACGTAAGTATATAACAACATTATATAATGCAAAAGAGCAGTTATATGTATACAAGTGTCTATTCTGAATTAGTGCTAATTACTTAAAGCTAGACCTTAACATTAGGATTTAGAAAGAGTTACTAAAGAAATAGAAATAATTACTACGATAACTTGGTCAATTGAACTACGTCGCCGTATCTAAAATTGAACACCGCTTGAAGGTCACGGTCCCGACGCCTCGTGCGCGGGGAGCGGGACGAGGCGCGGGAGGCGCGGTGCGCTAACGGTCGCAGCAATGACAAGTTGTAAGGAGCGATGGACAATTAAAACCATGCCACGGCCACTCCCGAGCGGCGATGCTCGCAGTAAAATACGGGCGTCGTTCGCAGCCCGGGAATGTCGGCGGCATGTGCCATATGCTTAAACACTAGTTTGGCATAATTTATATACTGCAAAAAACAACAATTATTTATCTATATACAAGTATCTATACTTAATTAATGATAATTTCTTAAAGCTAGACCTATCTAAGCATTTTTGTAAAGGAATTACAAATAAAGAAAAAGAAATAGTAAATACGATAACATAAACAATTGGACTGCGTCGCCGCATCTAAAAATAGACATCGCTTGGGGCCCCGGTCCCTTCGCGGCGGGCGCGGGGAGCGGGGCGAGGCGGGGGCGACGCAGCGCGCCGTCGGTTGTGAGAGTAAGAGTGAAAACAAATTAAGACGGAGTGATTAAAAAGTTTTAACTGTGCCGTGGCCGATCCCGCATGCTCAGCGGTGCTCGCCATGGGATACGATGCACCGTTCGCAACCCGGGAAGGGCGGCGGCACGTAATTCGACACAAATTTTACGTGATTAATTGATTGAATGCTTGCAAAGCTGGCCTAATATAATTTAATAAAAAGAAAAATTGCAAGATCGTAAAAAGAAAATAAACATAAATATTATAATACAAAAAATAAGCAAAAAGACCAACAACAATTCTTTTGAATACAAGTATCTATTCTATATAAGTACTAATTTCTTAGAGCTAGACCTATCATAAGGATTTTTAAAAAGTAATTACAATAAAGAAAGAAATTATTACTAAGATTGCGCATAAACAATTGAACTGCGTCGCCGCATCTAAAAATAGACACCGCTTTTGGCCCCGGTCCCTTCGCGGAGTGCGCGGGGAGCGGGGCGGGGCGGGGGCGACGCAGCGCGCAGTCGGTTGTGAAAGTAAAAATGTAAACAAATAAAAATTTAAACGGTGCCGTGGCCGCTCCCGCATGCTCAGCGGTGCTAGCCGTTAAATACGGTGCACCGTTCGCAATCCGGGAAGGCCGTCGGCATATGCTTAAACACAAATTAACATAATTAATTAATTGCGGTATTTACAGAGCTGGCGTACTACAAATTCGTAAATGATAAATAGCATGATCGCAACGATAAACATGAGTATATGACAGCGTTATATAAAGCAAAGAACAATCATTTTATATACAGGTATCTCTACTATATTAATGCTAGTTTCTTAAAGCTAGACCTATTTTAAGGATTATGAAACAGAACTAGAGAAATAATAACTGCGTTAATTTAAACAATTGAACTGCGTCGCCGCATCTAAAATAGACATCGCTTGGGGCCCCGGTCCCTTCGCGGAATGCGCGGGGAGCGGGTCAGGTGCGGGGTGCGGCGCTATCGGTTGTGGGAATAAGATTTGAAATAATTTGTAAAAGCGATGAACAATTTAAACCATGCCACTGCCACTCCCGAGCGGCGATGCTCGCAGTTAATTACGGGCATCGTTCGCAGCCAGGAATGTCGGCGGCATGTGCCATATGCTTAAACACGAGTTTGACATAATTAAATAATTGAGGTATTTACAAAGCTGGCCTACTACAATTTAATTAATGGTAAAATAACATGATAAAAATAAAATGAATATAAACATAAATATATGACGACATTGGAAGATGTGTACGCGCAACGAATAACATAATACAATACTCTTTATACAAAATTAAACGCACACATGCAACCGCTTCACCGTGGCTAAAATAGACCCGGCGTGGCGAGGCCACGCCTTCTCCGCCGCCGGCACACGCTCGGGGAGCGAGGTGCGGCGCAGGGGCGCGGTGCTCTGTCGGTTTGTGGACACAGAATTTAAACAAATTAAAATTTTAAAATGTGCCGGGGCCGCTCAGTGCTCAGCGGTGCTCGCAGTCAGATGCGATGCACCGTTCGCAACCCGGGAAGGGCGGCGGCACGTGCTTGAACTAATTTAACATGCTCAATTGATTGAAGTATTTACAAAGATGGCCTACTATAGTTTAATAAATGATAGATTGTATAATCGTAAAATAAACATAAGTATATAACAACATTATATAATGCAAAAGAGCAGTTATATGTATACAAGTATATATTCTAAATTAGTGCTAATTTCTTAAAGCTAGACCTTAACATTAGGATTTAGAAGAGTTACTAAAGAAAAGAAATAATTATTACTTTAACTTAGACAATTGAACTACGTCGCCGTATCTAAAAATTAAACGCCGCTTGAAGGTCACGGTCCCGACGCGTCATGCGCGGGGAGCGGGACGAGGCGCGGGAGGCGCGGTGCGCTAACGGTCACAGCAATAACAAGTTGTAAGGAGCGATGTACAATTTAAACCATGCCACGGCCACTCCCGAGCGGCGATGCTCGCAATAAAATACGGGCGTCGTTCGCAGCCCGGGAATGTCGGCGGCATGTGCCGTATGCTTAACCACTAATTTGACGTAATTAAATAGTGAGGTATTTACAAAGCTGGCCTACTGCAATTTAATAAATGGTAAATAGTATGATCGTAAAAGAAAAATAAACATAAACATATAACGACATTAAATAATGCAAAAACAACAATTATTTATCTATATACAAGTATCTATTTTAAATTAGTGCTAAATTCTTAAAACTAGACCTATCTTAGGATTTTGTAAAGGTATTACAAAAAAAGGAAAAAGAAATAATAAATACGATAACATAAACAATTGGACTGCGTCGCCGCATCTAAAATAGACATCGCTTCGGGCCCCGGTCCTTCGCGGAATGCGCGGGGAGCAGGGTGAAGGCAGAGCGACGCAGCGCGCAGTCGGTTGTAAAGTAAAATATAAACAAATTAAGACGGAGCGATAAAAGTTTAAACTGTGCCGTAGCCGATCCCGCAATGCTCAGCGGTGCTCGCCATGGGATACGATGCACCGTTTGCAACCCGGGAGGGCGGCGGCACGTAATTAGATACAAATTTAACTTGATTAATTAATCGAATGCTTGCAAAGCTGGCCTAATATAATTTAATAAAAGAAAAATAGCATGATCGTAAAAGGAAATAAACATAAATATATGACGACATCATATAATGCAAAAACAACAATTATTTATCTATATACAAGTATCTATTCTAAATTAGTGCTAATTTCTTAATGCTAGACCTATCTTAAGATTTTGTAAAGGAATTACAAAAGAGGAAAAGAAATAATAAATACGATAACATAAACAATTGAACTGCGTCGCCGCATCTAAAATAGACATCGCTTCGGGCCCCGGTCCTTCGCGGCAGGCGCGAAGGGGAGCGAAGGCGAAGGCAGGAGCGACGCAGCGCGCCGTCGGTTGTGAGGTAAGAATGTAAACAAATTAAGACGGAGCGATAAAAGTTTAAACTGTGCCGTAGCCGATCCCGCATGCTCAGCGGTGCTCGCAGACAGATACGATGCACCGTTCGCAACCCGGGAAGGGCGGCGGCACGTAATTAGATACAAATTTAACTTGATTAATTAATCGAATGCTTGCAAAGCTGGCCTAATATAATTTAATAAAAGAAAAATAGCATGATCGTGAAAATAAACATAAACATATAACGACATTAAATAATGCAAAAACAACAATTACTTATCTATATACAAGTATCTATTTTAAATTAGTGCTAAATTCTTAAAACTAGACCTATCTTAGGATTTTGTAAAGGTATTACAAAAAAGGAAAAATAATAAATACGATAACATAAACAATTGGACTGCGTCATAGCATCTAAAATAGACATCGCTTCGGGCCCCGGTCCTTCGCGGAATGCGCGGGGAGCAGGGTGAGGCAGGAGCGACGCAGCGCGCAGTCGGTTGTAAAGTAAAATATAAACAAATTAAGACGGAGCGATAAAAAGTTTAAACTGTGCCGTGGCCGATCCCGCAATGCTCAGCGGTGCTCGCCATGGGATACGATGCACCGTTCGCAACCCGGGAAGGGCGGCGGCACGTAATTAGATACAAATTTAACTTGATTAATTAATCGAATGCTTGCAAAGCTGGCCTAATATAATTTAATAAAAGAAAAATAGCATGATCGTAAAAGGAAATAAACATAAATATATGACGACATCATATAATGCAAAAACAACAATTATTTATCTATATACAAGTATCTATTCTAAATTAGTGCTAATTTCTTAATGCTAGACCTATCTTAAGATTTTGTAAAGGAATTACAAAAGAGGAAAAGAAATAATAAATACGATAACATAAACAATTGAACTGCGTCGCCGCATCTAAAAATAGACATCGCTTCGGGCCCCGGTCCTTCGCGGCAGGCGCGGGGGCAGGGCGAAGACGGGGAGCGACGCAGCGCGCAGTCGGTTGTAAAGTAAAATATAAACAAATTAAGACGGGCGATTAAAAGTTTAAACTGTGCCGTAGCCGATCCCGCATGCTCAGCGGTGCTCGCAGACAGATACGATGCACCGTTCGCAACCCGGGAAGGGCGGCGGCACGTAATTAGATACAAATTTAACTTGATTAATTAATCGAATGCTTGCAAAGCTGGCCTAATATAATTTAATAAAGAAAAATAGCATGATCGTGAAAATAAACATAAATATATGATAACATTATATACTGCAAAAGAACAATAACAATTATTTTGTATACAAGTATCTATACTATTTTAAGTACTAAATTCTTAAAGCTAGACTTATCTTAGGAAGTTGAAAAATAATTACAAAAAAAGAAAGAAATTATTACTACGATAACATAAACAATTAAACCGCGTCACCGCATCTAAAAATATATACCGCTTGAAGCCCCGGTCCCTTCGCGGAATGCGCGGGGAGCGGGGCGGGGCGGGGGCGACGCAGCGCGCCGTCGGTTGTGCAAGTAAAAATGTAAACAATTAAAAATTTTAAAAGGGTGCCGTGGCCGCTCCCGCATGCTCAGCGGTGCTAGCCGTTAGATACGGTGCACCGTTCGCATCCCGGGAAGGGCGGCGGCACGTGCATGACACAAATTTAACATGATTAATCTATTGAGGCAATTTAATGATTGGTGAATGATATGACATGTAAATATAAAAATAGTATATGACAGTATATTAAAATGGTAATAAATTTAGATTTAAAGAAATAGAAAAACAGCTCCAATCGTCGCTGACCGTGAGAGCTACGCTCCATCAGTCTACTCTGTTGTCGACTCTCTCTCTCATGGCTCGCAAGCGTGAGCAGGACATTGAAGTTCGCGGTGTGTTTTATGTCATTTTTGTTTTAAATTTATCATTATGCACACAACGCAATTAAAACATTTCGCTGAGTTTGGAGCGTCTTTGCTTGGGCACTCAGCAACTTGATGTTCGGTGCTAGCACAGTGGAACAGGGCTCACGGTCGCTGTGCAGTGGGATCGCATATGCCCGAATTGCAGGCATTTATGGCACTGAAGGAATGGAGAGAAGCTGGCAACGTGGATCTTCTGATGGTCTACGGCAATCCTTGCCATATCCACCATTTTCCTGTATACCTTCGGTTCCGCTAACAGAACTGCGTTGTATAAGTTCTGGTTCTTATTATTTCGCTTGAAGCGTAGTTTCAAATTCTCAGGGTCGCTGCCGATTATCTCGCCGAGTTCAGTGTTTTGAACCTTGATGATGGCGACGAGATCTTCAGCAGGAGTGTCTTTTGAGACGCCTTTCAATATGATCATAGGCTTAAGTCTGCGGACAGGTTCAGCCTTAATCTCTGATCGCGTTTTTAATCTCTGCAACGTGTCATCCCTCTGGGTCGTGGTGTCGAATTCGATACGCAGTTTATTGTTCGACACAGCTTGGATGCGTGCCGGTGCGTATGATGATTCGCGGTACGTAATGCTCTTCTTGAAAGCTTGTATCACCTCTTGCCTGGTCTTAGTCTCTGCCACCGTGCTCACGATGATGGCGAAGCAGTCGCAGGTGGAGGTGCAGGCATGGCCGGAGCTGTGGCGCCACCGCCCTGAGTCGCTGGAGTGCGGCCGGTCAATGCGGCCTGAGCGTATGACGTGGTCCGAGGTTGCTGGAGCTGCGCTGAGATCTGCCCTTTGAATTTCGCCATCTCTTCACGTACACAGGCCACGATGTCGGCCTTTAGGTCGCTGTCGATGGGTGTGAGCGCAGGTGTAGTTGCTGCATCAGGAGTGATGCTAGCCAACTTGTGGCCGCAGCGACGAATCTCCGTCGCAGCCAAAGTAATGAGACGCTTGTTTGCTGCTGTTACCGAGTTACCCTCGGTCACAGCTTTGTTGATCATTCGGTGAGTTTGTAGACAACGCTCAAAAACGATGTCTCCATCGCTGACTTTCCTCCACCCCGCCGGTAGGGCGAAGGAATATCGCCACTGTCGTCTTACTCGACATCGCAAGCGCTTAAAAGCATTAATTTACGGGGAGAGCGGCTGATGTAAAGATTTTATAATACAAACTATTTTTAGTGTCAGCACTGCACTTTAAAACTAAAATTAAACACTAATATTAATAAACAAAAAAGTCTTACGAAGATTTAAAATTACGTAAACAGTAGGGTCCTATTAACGAAAAATAGTCATAGCAGAAACTATTGTTCAGAAAAATCTGAGGATTTGACACACAGAAGGATAGATGGGTGGTCTATCTAAAACACAAAAATATGGGGGTCATCGCGCGACAAATCGGCGGGTGCCGCACGCGATTGAAGTTGACAACTCCGCACAATTATTGTATTAAAACAGTTTTCACCCAAAATGGGTTTAAAAGTAAATAAATTGTTAATAAAAACTACACCATCACATTGTTTACACTTTTCTGCGTCTTTTGATATATAATACGTCTGTTTTCACAGAACTTTACCCACTTTCGTGATTTTTTAAACACACGGGCCTTCAATAACGCTGCGTACGGGGGCGACGCAGAGCGCGAGACGCTGGATGGGTTAAGGTTGGGTTAGGTTAGGTTAAGAGTTGGGATTGGGTTAGGTTAGGTTAGGTTAGGTTAGGTTGGAGTTGGGACCAGGTTAGGTTAGGTTAGGTTGGGATTGGGATTGGGATTAGGTTGGGATTGGGATTAGGTTGGGATTAGGTTAGGTTAGGTTGGGTTAGGTTAGGTTAGGTTAGGTTAGGTTAGGTTAGGTTAGGTTAGGTTAGGTTAGGTTAGGTTAGAGTTGGGATTAGGTTAGAGTTGGGATTGGAGTTAGGTTAGGTTAGGTTGAGTTAGGTTAGGTTAGGTTAGGTTAGGTTGGGATTGAGTTAGGTTAAGGTTAGGTTAGGTTAGGTTAGGTTGGGTTAGGTTGGAGTTGGGTTAAGGTTAGGTTGGGATTAGGTTAGGTTGAGTTAGGTTAGGTTGGGATTGGGATTGGGATTAGGTTAGGTTGGGATTGGGATTGGGTTAGGTTAGAGTTGGGATTGGGTTAGGTTAGGTTGGAGTTGAGTTAGGTTAGGTTAGGTTAGGTTGGGATTGGGATTGGAGTTAGGTTAGGTTAGGTTAGGTTAGGTTAGGATTGGGTTAGGTTAAGGTTAGGTTAGGTTGGAGTTAGGTTGGGTTAGGTTGAGTTGGTTAGGTTAGAGTTGGGATTGGGATTGGAGTTAGGTTAGGTTAAGGTTGGGTTAGGTTAGGTTGGGTTGGGTTGGGTTGGGTTGGGTTAGGTTAGGTTAGGTTAGGTTAGGTTAGGTTAGGTTAGGTTAGGTTAGGTTAAGGTTAGGTTAGGTTGGGATTGGGTTAGGTTAAGGTTAGGTTAAGAGTTAAGGTTAGAGTTAGAGTTGGGATTAGGTTAGGTTAAGGTTAGGTTAGAGTTGGGATTGGGATTAGGTTAGGATTAGGTTAGGTTAGGTTAGAGTTGAGTTAGGTTAGGTTAGGTTAGGTTAGAGTTGGAAGAGTTAGGTTGGGATTGGGATTAGGTTAGGTTAGGTTAGGTTAGGTTAGGTTAGGTTAGGTTAGGTTAGAGTTGAGTTAGGTTAGGTTAGGTTAGGTTAGAGTTAGGTTAAGGTTAGGTTAGGTTAGGTTGGAGTTAGGTTGAGTTAGGTTAGGTTAGGTTAGGTTAGGTTAGGTTGGAGTTAGGTTAGGTTGGGTTAGGTTAAGGTTAGGTTGGTTAGGTTAAGGTTAGGTTAGGTTGGGTTAGGTTAGGTTGGGTTAGGTTAGGTTAGGTTAGGTTGGGATTGGGATTAGGATTGGGATTAGGTTAGGTTAGGTTAGGTTAGGTTAGGTTAGGTTGGGTTAGGTTAGGTTAGGTTAGGTTGGGTTAGGTTGGGTTAGGTTAAGGTTAGGTTAAGGTTAGGTTAGGTTAGGTTAGGTTAGGTTGGGTTAGGTTAGGTTAGGTTAGGTTAAGGTTAGGTTAAGGTTAGGTTAGGTTAGGTTAGGTTAGGTTAGGTTAGGTTAGGTTAGAGTTAGAGTTAAGTTAGGTTAAGTTGGGTTAGCAGGTTAGGTTAGGTTAGAGTTGAGTTAGGTTGGGACTTTTTTTTTTTTTTTTTTTTTTTTTTTTTTTTTTTAGTAAAGGGTGCAAATATTGGCCCTGCTCTGCTTTATTTTTCATGCAGCAGCGTTTGATAGCAATTTGTTTAGGGAGATGGGAAAACAATGTTTTTTTTGTGTATTCGTAGTAAAATAACTAGTTTTATAAATTCTGACCGATTGCCTCACTGTTATTTAGGCCACCATTAGAGCCATTAGCTTTGGCAGCCAATCTAAGGTCAGTCACGGTCCACAACCGTTGAATCAAGCGAAACCTGGAAAAGACTGAGAAAATACGAAAAAATCAACTTTTTCTTTGAAAACGTGTTATAATTGGTACTGGCCCTGTTTTATGAAATCACCTATATCCTCTCGTTATTAAGTCCATAGGTATCTCCAAACAGTTTTTTTTTTCTTGTAGTATTTTGTGTGAGGTCTAATTGTGCGGTCCACAACC
>JAGSMU010000578.1:0-21385 GCA_029286865.1 Teinopalpus imperialis
GTTGAATCAAGCGAAACCTGGAAAAGACTGAGAAATACGAAAAATCAACTTTTTCTTTGAAACCGCGTTATAGTGGTACAGCCCTGTTTTATGAAATCACCTATATCCTCTCGTTATTAAGTCCATAGTATCTCCAAACAGTTTTTTTTTTCTTGTAGTATTTGTGTAGTCTAATTGTGGGCACCGTTCTCGTGCTGCATTCAGGCCATTTCTAGTTATAATCGCTTACCTTCAGTTTTATACTTACGTAATTTTAATGGAATTCTAAACATTTTTGTTTCTTCCTTTTTCGTGCTGTTTTTGCTCTCGGCGGTCAGTCCCAGTTCACAAGCATCGAATCAGGTAAAACCTGTAAGAAAAACACACAGAATTAGAAAAAATCGACTTTTTCTTTTGGAAACCGAGGTGTAGTGGTGATGTCCTGTTTTATAGGAATTCACCGATATCTTTGTGTATTAGAATCTCAAGCAGTCCAAATTTGTTTTATTGTGGCATTCGTTTAACCTTATCGTTGGAGATACTCATCTTGCGCCGCATTTCGGCCATTTCTAGTTCTAATCTGTTATTTTTAGTTTTATAATTACGTAATTTTATTGCACTTGTAAAAATTTTTATTTCTTCGTATTTCGTGCTGGTTTTGCTCTGGATCGGTCAGTCCGGTCCATAACCGTTGAATCAGGCGAAACCTGGAAAGAAAGACAGAGAAATACAGAAAAATCGACTTTTCAGTGAAACCGAGATGTAGTGGTGAAGTCCTGTTTTATAGAATTCACCGATATCTTTGTGTATTAGAATCTCAAGCAGTCCAAATTTGTTTTTTATTGTAGCATTCGTTTAACCTTATCGTTAGATACTCATCTTGCGCCGCATTTCAGCCATTTCTAGTTCTAATCTGTTATTTTTAGTTTTATAATAACGTAATTTTATTGCCACTGTAAAAAAAATATTTCCTCGTTTTTTCACCGTGCTGGTTTTGCTCTGGATCGGTCAGTCCCGGTCCATAACCGTTGAATCAGGCGAAACCTGAAAAGAAAAGACTGAGAATTAGGAAAAAATCGACTTTTTCTTTGAAACCGTGGTCTATACCACTATTGGTAAAGCCCTGTTTTATAGGAAATCACCTATATCCCCTCGTTATTAAGTCCATAGTATCTCAAACAGTTTTTTCTTGTAGTATTTGTGTAGTCTAATCATTAGACACCGTTCTCGTGCCGCATTCAGTTCATTTCTAGTTATAATCGCTTACCTTCAGTTTTATATTTACGTAATTTTATTGCACTTGTAAAAAAATTTATTTCCTCGTTTTTCGTGCTGGTTTTGCTCTGGGTAGGTCAGTCCCGGTCCACAACCGTTGAATCAAGCGAAACCTGGAAAGAAAAGACTGAGAATAAGGAAAAAATCGACTTTTTCTTTGAAACCGCGTTATAGTGGTACAGCCCTGTTTTATAGGAAATCACCTATATCCTCTCGTTATTAAGTCCATAGTATCTCCAAACAGTTTTTTCTTCTAGTATTTGTGTAGTCTAATTATTAGACACCGTTCTCGTGACGCATTCAGGCCATTTCTAGTTATAATCGCTTACCTTCAGTTTTATACTTACGTAATTTTAATGGAATTCTTAACATTTTTGTTTTTCCCTTTTTCGTGCTGTTTTTGCTCTCGGCCGGTCAGTCCCAGTTCACAAGCATCGAATAAGGTAAAACCTGTAAGAAAAACACACAGAATTAGGAAAAAATCGACTTTTTCTTTGAAACCGTGGTCTATACCACTATTGGTAAAGCCCTGTTTTATAGGAAATCACCTATATCCTCTCGTTATTAAGTCCATAGTATCTCAAACAGTTTTTTCTTGTAGTATTTGTGTAGTCTAATCATTAGACACCGTTCTCGTGCCGCATTCAGTTCATTTCTAGTTATAATCGCTTACCTTCAGTTTTATATTTACGTAATTTTATTGCACTTGTAAAAAAATTTATTTCCTCGTTTTTCGTGCTGGTTTTGCTCTGGGTAGGTCAGTCCCGGTCCACAACCGTTGAATCAAGCGAAACCTGGAAAGAAAAGACTGAGAATTAGGAAAAAATCGACTTTTTCTTTGAAACCTTGTTATAGTGGTACAGCCCTGTTTTATAGGAAATCACCTATATCCTCTCGTTATTAAGTCCATAGTATCTCCAAACAGTTTTTTCTTGTAGTATTTGTAGCTCCAATTATTAGACACCGTTCTCAAAGCCGCATTCAGGCCATTTCCAGTTATAATCGCTTACCTTCAGTTTTATACTTACGTAATTTTAATGGAATTCTAAACATTTTTGTTTCTTCCTTTTTCGTGCTGTTTTTGCTCGGCCGGTCAGTCCCAGTTCACAAGCATCGAATCAGGTGTAAACCTGTAAGAAAAAAACACAGAATTAGAAAAATCGACTTTTCTTTGAAACCGAGGTGTAGTAGTGATGTCCTGTTTTATAGGAATTCACCGATATCTTTGTGTATTAGAATCTCAAGCAGTCCAAATTTGTTTTTTATTGTAGCATTCGTTTAACCTTATCGTTAGATACTCATCTTGCGCCGCATTTCGGCCATTTCTAGTTCTAATCTGTTATTTTTAGTTTTATAATTACGTAATTTTATTGCACTTGTAAAAATTTTTATTTCTTCGTATTTCGTGCTGGTTTAGCTCTGGGTAGGTCAGTCCCGGTCCACAACCGTTGAATCAAGCGAAACCTGGAAAGAAAAGACTGAGAATAAGGAAAAAATCGACTTTTTCTTTGAAACCGCGTTATAGTGGTACAGCCCTGTTTTATAGGAAATCACCTATATCCTCTCGTTATTAAGTCCATAGTATCTCAAACAGTTTTTTCTTGTAGTATTTATTGTAGTCTAATTATAAGACACCGTTCTCGTGCGCATTCAGGCCATTTCTAGTTATAATCGCTTACCTTCAGTTTTATACTTACGTAATTTTAATGGAATTCTAAACATTTTTGTTTCTTCCTTTTTCGTGCTGTTTTGCTCTCGGCCGGTCAGTCCCAGTTCACAAGCATCGAATAAGGTAAAACCTGTAAGAAAAAAACACAGAATTAGAAAAATCGACTTTTCTTTGAAACCGTGGTCTATACCACTATTGGTAAAGCCCTGTTTTATAGGAAATCACCTATATCCTCGTTATTAAGTCATAATTATCTCAAACAGTTTTTCTTGTAGTATTTGTGTAGTCTAATCATTGGAGCACCGTTCTCGTGCCGCATTCAGTTCATTTCTAGTTATAATCAACACCTTCAGTTTTATATTTACGTAATTTTATTGCACTTGTAAAAATTTTATTTCTTCGTATTTCGTGCTGGTTTTGCTCTGGGTAGGTCAGTCCGGTCACAACCGTTGAATCAAGCGAAACCTGGAAAGAAAAGACTGAGAATAAGGAAAAAATCGACTTTTCTTTGAAACCGCGTTATAGTGGTACAGCCCTGTTTTATAGGAAATCACCTATATCCTCTCGTTATTAAGTCCATAGTATCTCCAAACAGTTTTGCGCGGTATTTGTGTAGTCTAATTATTGGGCACCGTTCTCGTGCCGCATTCAGTTCATTTCTAGTTATAATCGCTCTCCTTCAGTTTTATACTTACGTAATTTTAATGGAATTCTAAACATTTTTGTTTCTTCCTTTTTCATGCTGTTTTTGCTCTCGGCCGGTCAGTCCCAGTTCACAAGCATCGAATAAGGTAAAACCTGTAAGAAAAACACACAGAATTAGGAAAAAATCGACTTTTTCTTTGAAACCGTGGTCTCTACCACTATTGGTAAAGCCCTGTTTTATAGGAAATCACCTATATCCTCTCGTTATTAAGTCCATAGTATCTCAAACAGTTTTTCTTGTAGTATTTGTGTAGTCTAATCATTGGAGCACCGTTCTCGTGCCGCATTCAGTTCATTTCTAGTTATAATCAGCTTACCTTCAGTTTTATATTTACGTAATTTTATTGCATTTGTAAAATTTATTTCCTCTTTTTTCGTGCTGATTTTGCTCTGGGTAGGTCAGTCCCGGTCCACAACCGTTGAATCAAGGGAAACCTGGAAAGAAAAGACTGAGAATTAGGAAAAAATCGACGTTTACTTTGAAACCGTGTTATAGTGATACAGCCCTGTTTTATGAAATCACCTATATCCTCTCGTTATTAAGTCCATAGTATCTCCAAACAGTTTTTCTTGTAGTATTTATTGTAGTCTAATTGTGGGCTTACCGTTCTCGTGCCGCATTCAGTTCATTTCTAGTTATAATCGCTTACCTTCAGTTTTATATTTACGTAATTTTATTGCACTTGTAAAAAATTTATTTCCTCGTTTTTCGTGCTGGTTTTGCTCTGGGTAGGTCGGTCGGTCCACAACCGTTGAATCAAGCGAAACCTGGAAAGAAAAGACTGGCTCTGAAAAATCGACTTTTTCTTTGAAACCGCGTTATAGTGGTACAGCCCTGTTTTATAGGAAATCACCTATATCCTCTCGTTATTAAGTCCATAGTATCTCAAACAGTTTTTCTTGTAGTATTTGTGTAGTCTAATTATTGGAGCACACCGTTCTCGTGCTGCATTCAGGCCATTTCTAGTTATAATCGCTTACCTTCAGTTTTATACTTACGTAATTTTAATGGAATTCTAAACATTTTGTTTCTTCCTTTTCGTGCTGTTTTGCTCTCGGCCGGTCGGTCCAGTTCACAAGAAGCATCGAATCAGGTAAAACCTGTAAGAAAAACACACAGAATTAGAAAAATCGACTTTTTCTTTGAAACCGAGGTGTAGTGGTGATGTCCTGTTTTATAGAATTCACCGATATCTTTGTGTATTAGAATCTCAAACAGTCAAATTTGTTTTTATTGTGGCATTCGTTTAACCTTATCGTTAGATACTCATCTTGCGCCGCATTTCGGCCATTTCTAGTTCTAATCTGTTATTTTTAGTTTTATAATTACGTAATTTTATTGCATTTGTAAAATTTTTATTTCTTCGTATTTCGTGCTGGTTTAGCTCTGGGTAGGTCCGGTCGGTCCACAACCGTTGAATCAAGCGAAACCTGGAAAGACTGAAATTAGGAAAAATCGACTTTTTCTTTGAAACCGCGTTATAGTGGTACAGCCCTGTTTTATAGGAAATCACCTATATCCTCTCGTTATTAAGTCCATAGTATCTCCAAACAGTTTTTCTTGTAGTATTTGTGTAGTCTAATTATTAGACACCGTTCTCGTGCCGCATTCAGGCCATTTCTAGTTATAATCGCTTACCTTCAGTTTTATACTTACGTCATTTTAATGGAATTCTAAACATTTTGTTTCTTCCTTTTTCGTGCTGTTTTGCTCTCGGCCGGTCAGTCCCAGTTCACAAGCATCAGATCAGGTAAAACCTGTAAGAAAAACACACAGAATTAGGAAAAATCGACTTTTCTTTGAAACCGAGGTGTAGTGGTGATGTCCTGTTTTATAGGAATTCACCGATATCTTTGTGTATTAGAATCTCAAACAGTCAAATTTGTTTTTATTGTAGCATTCGTTTAACCTTATCGTTAGATGCTCATCTTGCGCCGCATTTCGGCCATTTCTAGTTCTAATCTGTTATTTTTAGTTTTATAATTAC
Organism: Teinopalpus imperialis; assembly: GCA_029286865.1. NCBI lineage: Eukaryota > Metazoa > Arthropoda > Insecta > Lepidoptera > Papilionidae > Teinopalpus > Teinopalpus imperialis. The sequence continues at coordinate 5,617 of JAGSMU010000578.1, forward strand.
GTAATTTTATTGCACTTGTAAAATTTTTATTTCTTCGTATTTCGTGCTGGTTTAGCTCTGGGTAGGTCAGTCGGTCCACAACCGTTGAATCAAGCGAAACCTGGAAAGAAAAGACTGAGAATTAGGAAAAATCTACTTTTCTTTGAAACCGTGTTATAGTGGTACAGCCCTGTTTTAGCATTCGTTTAACCTTATCGTTAGATACTCATCTTGCGCCGCATTTCGGCCATTTCTAGTTCTAATCTGTTGTTTTTAGTTTTATAATTACGTAATTTTATTGCACTTATAAAAATTTTTATTTCTTCGTATTTCGTGCTGGTTTTGCTCTGGGTAGGTCAGTCCCGGTCCACAACCGTTGAATCAAGCGAAACCAGGAAAGAAAAGACTGAGAATTAGGAAAAAATCGACTTTTTCTTTGAAACCGAGTTTTAGTGGTAAAGCCCTGTTTTATAGGAAATCACCTATATCCTCGCGTTATTAAGTCCATAGTATCTCCAAACAGTATTTTCTTGTAGTATTTGTGTAGTCTAATCATGAGACACCGTTCTCGTGCCGCATTCAGGCCATTTCTAGTTATAATCGCTTACCTTCAGTTTTATACTTACGTCATTTTAATGGAATTCTAAACATTTTTGTTTCTTCCTTTTTCGTGCTGTTTTTGCTCTCGGCCGGTCAGTCCCAGTTCACAAGCATCGAATCAGGTAAAACCTTTAAGAAAAACACACAGAATTAGAAAAAAATCGACTTTTTCTTTGAAACCGAGGTGTAGTGGTGATGTCCTGTTTTATAGGAATTCACCGATATCTTTGTGTATTAGAATCTCAAGCAGTCAAATTTGTTTTTATTGTAGCATTCGTTTAACCTTATCGTTAGATACTCATCTTGCGCCGCATTTCGGCCATTTCTAGTTCTAATCTGTTATTTTTAGTTTTATAATTACGTAATTTTATTGCACTTGTAAAATTTTTATTTCTTCATTATTTCGTGCTGGTTTAGCTCTGGGTAGGTCAGTCCCGGTCCACAACCGTTGAATCAAGCGAAACCTGGAAAGAAAAGACTGAGAATTAGGAAAAAATCGACTTTTTCTTTGCAACCGAGTTTTAGTGGTAAAGCCCTGTTTTAGCATTCGTTTAACCTTATCGTTAGATACTCATCTTGCGCCGCATTTCGGCCATTTCTAGTTCTAATCTGTTGTTTTCAGTTTTATTATTACGTAATTTTATTGCACTTGTCAAAATTTTTATTTCTTCGTATTTCGTGCTGGTTTTGCTCTGGGTAGGTCAGTCCCGGTCCTGGCCGTTGAATCAAGCGAAACCTGGAAAGAAAAGACTGAAATTAGGAAAAATCGACTTTTTCTTTGAAACCGAGTTTTAATAGAAAACAGTCTTCAGTCTTCAGGTCGTTACCGACCCCACCGTTATCACAAGTAGGTGAATTGTGTACGTATTTGTTACCCTTATTTTATATATATTAAAAAAAAATACGTTAGTTAGTACGCCTCCATACAAATTACGATATAGTTACGCGGTGACCCTTTTAACATTATTGAGAACTTATTTCGACTGGACACATCAATTAGTTGGAAGTAGAGGCTTCGGTTGTCACATACATACAATATTATACCTTAAATGTATAGAGTATAGGTTTATTTGCTGCGTTATATATAAGATCGATAGGTTTCATTAAAACATAAATTTACTTTGAAATTGAGATAGTTAAATAAATAAATGTGTACAACTGTCATCTCGTTATTGTATGAAACGAAATCCCCGTCGTATCTGTTAGTTTATGATCAATCGGAAACTACGATGCTGTGAAGAGTATTGCTGTTGGTCCAGAGACCTTTACAGCTTTATCTAATCAGAGTCCCGAGCGGGAGGCCCGCTGAGTAGGTGAACAACGACGATGCTGCGAAGCTGGCGCAGACTGCTGCTGCACCAGCGCTGCCTCCGACCCCTGTGGACGAAGACCGTCGACAACAGAAGGGGGCGATAATACGTTCCGAGGGCCCCACATAAGGAGGTACGATACCTCGACTATATTATATTCGATTCGATATTTGAAGCGGCGTAGAATACGAGTAAATCGCGTGTAAGCCGCTGTGCAGGGAAGACGACGTCGCGCTCCCCGGCGAATGCGGTGTGGTGTGTCTTTCAAATTTAACATAAGCAAACTTCAGGTGGCCGACAGTACGAAGAAGTGGTACCTGCTTTACGTAGTGAAATAAGCCTCTGACAATTTTAATATAAAAATATTTTAAGATAAATTAATATATTTAGCTGTAATATTAATGTATCAGCTCACTGCTGTGTTTTGTATGGTCAAGTCACCCGAGACCCAAGTTCATTGTACTTGTGTTGGACCTATTTATATTATTTTTAAGACTACTAAGGTACAATATTGCTTTAATATTTAATATTTAAACACAGTATCATATATAGAAATCAGCGGTAGATGGACAGATGAATGAGATAATTATTAGTAGACTAAAATGAAATATGAATTATAATGAAAATATTGTAATATATAAATGAGAAAATTTTTATGTTTGTTACTCAAAATCTAAAAATAGTGCACATATTTGAATGAAATTAAACACACAAATAGTTTATAACCTGGATTGGCACATGGGACAATTTTTATCTAGGTAAATGAGACAACTGTCAGAATTGTGTAAAACTAGTATCTGCCTGTGACTTCCAGAATAGTCAAGAGAAATGAAAAATGTTTGAGTGGCTTTAGCTTTACGTTCCTAGAAAGAGTATTCGGTGCCCAAAACTTACATGTACAGACAGAAAATATTAATTCATATAATGTTTTCTATATATTTTCTATAAATATTGTTTTTATTAGTCAAAAAATTTTTATTTGTTTGGATTCAATTCTGAAGTTAACGTAGACAAAGTTGCAGACGGAAAAATTTTATTAGGTTAGTGCATGCGTTCCGGTATTTACAATACTTCACTTTTGTGATTTCATCGTTTGATCATTTATACATCATAGTCTATTAAGTTTGTTTCTATTACGTATTGATTTGAGAACTCCTGGTGTTATCCGTGATTTCAGACATTGTTTTCGTTTCGGGATTTTGATAATTTTTGTATTTATATTAATAATGTTCTGTAGTTTTGATTCTAAATGATTTGATATTTCATCAACTTCCGAAAGACTACAGTATTCGTTTCAGTTTTCCTCAGCAAGAACTTTTTACTACCTAAATATGTTAGATATATTGTTATCACTATGCTACACCACACATCGTCACGAGGACGCTAGACTCCACTTCGCGGTGTTGGAAACTCAGTGTCGGAGGGTCACTTTTAACGAAACCTGAAAAGAAAAGACTGAGAATTAGGAAAAAATCGACTTTTTCTTTGAAACCGAGTTATAGTGGTAAAGCCCTGTTTTGTAGGAAATCACCTATATCCTCGCGTTATTAAGTCCATAGTATCTCCAAACAGTTTTCTTGTAGTTTTTATTAGTCAAAATTTTTATTTGTTTGGATTCAATTCTGAAGTTAACGTAGACAAAGTTGCAGACGGAAAAATTTTATTAGGTTAGTGCATGCGTTCGGTATTTACAATACTTCACTTTTGTGATTTCATCGTTTGATCATTTATACATCATAGTCTATTAAGTTTGTTTCTATTACGTATTGATTTGAGAACTCCTGGTGTTATCCGTGATTTCAGACATTGTTTTCGTTTCGGGATTTTGATAATTTTTGTATTTATATTAATAATGTTCTGTAGTTTTGATTCTAAATGATTTGATATTTCATCAACTTCCGAAGACTACTGATATTCGTTTCAGTTTTCCTCAGCAAGAACTTTTTACTACCTAAATATGTTAGATATATTGTTATCACTATGCTACACCACACATCGTCACGAGGACGCGCTAGACTCCCGCAGCTCAGTGTCGGAGGGTCACTTTTAACGAAACCTGAAAAGAAAAGACTGAAATTAGGAAAAATCGACTTTTTCTTTGAAACCGAGTTATAGTGGTAAAGCCCTGTTTTGTAGGAAATCACCTATATCCTCGCGTTATTAAGTCCATAGTATCTCCAAACAGTTTTCTTGTAGTTTTGTGTAGTCTAATCATTAGACACCGTTCTCATTTTTATTCGGGCCATTTCTAGTTATAATCGCTTACCTTCAGTTTTATACTTACGTAATTTTAATAGAATTCTAAAAATTTTTGTTTCTTCCTTTTTCGTGCTGTTTTTGCTCTCGGCCGATCAGTCCCGGTCCACAAGCATCGAATCAGGTAAAAACTGATAGAAAAACACACAGAATTAGAAGAAAATCGACTTTTTCTTTGAAACCGAGGTGTAGTGGTATTGTCCTGTTTTATAGGAATTCACCGATATCTCTGTGTATTAGAATCTCAAACAGTCCAAATTTGTTTTTTATTGTAGCATTCGTTTAACCTTATCGTTAGATACTCATCTTGCGCCGCATTTCGGCCATTTCTAGTTCTAATCTATTATTTTTAGTTTTATAATTACGTAATTTTATTGCACTTGTAAAAAAATTTATTTCCTCGTTTTTCGTGCTGGTTTTGCTCTGGGTAGGTCAGTCCCGGTCCACAACCGTTGAATCAAGCGAAACCTGGAAAGAAAAGACTGAGAATTAGGAAAAAATCGACTTTTTCTTTGAAACCGCGTTATAGTGGTACAGCCCTGTTTTATAGGAAATCACCTATATCCTCTCGTTATTAAGTCCATAGTATCTCCAAACAGTTTTTTCTTGTAGTATTTGTGTAGTCTAATTATTAGACACCGTTCTCGTGCCGCATTCAGGCCATTTCTAGTTATTCTTCTATATTCTGTTGATGTTAATGCTGTTAGCCTATGCGGCTCTTACAGCTTCATCGGACACAGGGCTCACGGAACTGAGGGGTCCGTGAGCTGGTTTTTTTCAACCGTGTTTTGCCTACTGTGGTTCTCTTACTTACACAAAGCGCTCATAAACTGAGCGTGTCGCTCTACTCTTTGGTCTCACACCTATCTGATGATGCCACCCAAGTTGCCAGTTCCTAGCTATATTGTGATTCTCCCGAGTGGAGAATGAATGTTGATAATCTAAGACCGTCCGAGGTTTCGGTATGCGAACCTAGCCTCTGACGGACGCCACCTGTTATCATATCAATCGGAAGCTGGCGGTGAGAACCGCCCTGACCTGCAGATTATTGGCGAGTGTATGCGGTGTCGCAAGGTGCGTGCGCTCGGGGAGCGGAAACGACGCGGTGAGTGTAGGTATATTGTGTGTGGGTCCGGGGTCCGTTGAGGACGGACTGGCGTAGGGTTCCCATGAAGTGGGGGTTGTCGAGGACGTGACGGGGTCTACGGTTCGTAGTTACCGGATTCGGATCCGGATCGTAGGTTGCGGCGTTTACCACTAGCGGGTTAGAATGCGAAAGCGCTTTCTCGAAGAAGCGCTGCGAGAGATTTGAAATTATTCCGGTATGGCGACGAGGTGTAAGTCACTGTGCACATCGATGTTGCGTTGATACGGTTCTGCTCCGGTTGCGATTCTGGTGAAACGGTTTTGAACCGTTTGGAGTTGTTTAATTTTGATTTCGGCTACGTGGGCGAAGACGACGCTGGCGTAGGTCATAATAGGCCTTACGCAGGTCTTATATAGAAGGAGTTTATGTCTTAAGGACATTTTGCTTTTAGCGCAGATGAGCGGGTGAAGCCGGCTCGCCGATAAACTGCAACCTTATTCCTCGCATTTTTAATATGCGGATGGAAGTTGAGTTTATGGTCAAAGGTGACCCTTAGGTATTTGACCGTTTCTACCCAGGGAACGGGACGGTCGAAGATCGTGATACGTCCTAGCTTTCTACGGTTAGGTACTGATGCAGTGCAGAATGGATCGGATGAGCCTCTCCAGAAGAAGACTGCTGCACTTTTATCCGGGTTAATTTCGATTCTCCATAACCGAAACCACTCGGCGAGGCGGTTGGCTGCGGCTTGGAATCCGGATGGTGATACGGCCCTTGTGTAAGTTTAGATAGTATAGGGCGGTATCGTCTGCGAAAAGCGCAAGACTGACCTGCGGATCTTTCGGGACATCACTTGTGTAAAGTGAGAATAAGAAGAACGGACTGAGGGACTTGCCTGCTAGGGCGGCCACCGGCTTCGAGGAGCGCGTGCGTATTTCGATATCGAAAAGTGCGATTCGACAAGAGGCTCGTATGATATGCACGAGCCTGTCTGGTATGTTGATGGAGTGAAGTTTATAAATTAAGCCGTTATGCCAGACTTTGTCGAATGCCTTTGCGACATCGAAGAATAGTGCACCAGTACCGATGGGGTTTTCAGGGTTAACCCTGCGAGAATGTGTTCCGTTAAGCGGAAGGCCTGTTGAACGCAGGAGTGCGTATTCCTAAACCCGAACTGTTCGTCGGGAAGTAATCTATTAGCTAGGACGTGTTCTTTAAGTCGCCTAAGAATAATCCTTTCGTATACCTTGCCCACGGAGTTCAGGAGACTGATTGGGCGATAGCTGGTGGGGAGGTTCCGCGGTTTGTGCGGTTTGGGTATCCCGATGACGTCCGCTTCCTTCCAGGCATCCGGGAAGGAGCAGCTGGAGGAGCGTATTGAATATTGCCACAAGGAGGCAGATGATATTAGCGGGAAGTAGCTTTAATTATTTTATTGTTAATCCCGTCGGGACCGGAGCTGACCTCTTTTGAGGTTTTTATAATGTTGGTGACCTCGTCGGTGGTCACGGGTTCCTAACTTTCAGATTCGCCCGCTGGTGGTAACGACGCCCTAAGCGCCACGTCGGCGTTCACCTTTCGGAGGTGGTCTTGATCCGCGGGGAGTTCGACGGGGAGCATTGGCTCTCTAGACTGTCCGCGAGATATTCGGCTTTCTCTGAGTCGTCGAATGCGAGATAGCGTTATCCGGTAAAATTAGAGGGCATTTGCGAGATGGTGTCTGCTTTGAGACCCTGCGCCACACGCCAGTAAGCGGTATTCGAAGGCTCGAGGTCTGCTAGCAGGTCGCCCCATTTTTGATTATTATATGATTTTATGCATCGCGTACTCCCTTTGGAGGTGGCGCAGTCTAACGCGATTAACATCCGTCGGGTATCTATCGTGAAGCTTAGCCGTGCGATTTTTGATCTTATCAGTCGACGGAGGCTCGAGGGAAGGACCCGAATTGATCGGTCGACGTAGGGACTACCGTCCTTTCAAAGTCTTCGACGGCCGAACTAAGGTGCGAAGTTAAAGAGTCGATCGCCCGAAACGCCTTGTCGGGTGAGTCGATCTCGTTAATTGAGACGTCTAGCTGCTGGGTGGTCGTGGCTCTGAGTTTACCTTCGAGAGCACGCCAGTTGACTATAGTTTTGGTCTGGGGACCTCGCCTGTCGGTGTGGCCAACGGGAGCACCGGCCTATGATCTGATGATAATTCGTGTAGCGGTTCGATGGAGTCGACCGCTAGGGTGATATTTTTAATAAGCGCAATATCTAAAACGTCAGGTGTTTGACGTGTAAAGTGATATAGAAACGTAGCGTGTCGGGGAGTCGGGGGCTATAACATCGAAGTTATGAGAGCCCGCGAGGGCGTGAAGCGCCTTGCCGTTTTGTTCTCCTTTTTGAATGCCAGGAGGCATGTTTACTGTTTAGGTCGCCTGCTAAGACGACCGACGGCCCTAGGTTGATTAGGGTCCTGATGTCCGATTCTAGAACTGTTTTCGTCGGTGATAGATAAACCGAGGCGATAACTATCGGGCTATGACCGGTCATAGCCACCCTACACGCGGTGGCTTCATGTTTGTTAATCGCGGAACCTCGAGCGGTACGCAGTGCAAGCACCTTTTGTAGTAGATCAGGGTGCCGCCTTTGGGGGCGGACAACCTGTCACTACGGATGACTCTGTAATTTGCGATCTTGGGATCGCTGTGGCTAGGTTTTAGGGTTTCTTGCACTAGCATAACGTCGACGTTGTGTTTCTTTAAATGGATCGCTACTTCGTCTTTTTTGAGACCTGAGTCCGTCCGCGTTGAAATACGAGACAGTCAGAGAGCGGGATTGACTCGACCTAATGGTGTGTTAGCCATTGGGGGAACAGAACTAGAGTTGCCCTACTGGGCATGGGATCATTCTGGAGAGCCCAGAAGGGCGTATGGTGCCCATGTGTTCTGCAGTGATCTGCAGCATTTCGAAGGGCGTTTTGGCCTGCTGGAGGCGGATCCCCATGTTGGTGAGGTCCTCCAGGGCGTTGAAATCGAGCGAGCTGATGAAGTTAAGCGAGTAAGTAATTGGAGTTTGCATGCCCAGAGGTTGAGGTGTGGCCACCTGCGCTGAGGTGGCAGGCTGCACGGGGAGGTTTGGCCTAGTGATAGGCGCGACTTGTTTGCGCGCCATAGCAGGAGGCATTGCCCAGGCTGGCTTTGCAGGGGCCTTGGGGCTTGCAGGGGGCAGCGGGTTTGGGGCTGGAGCTGGAGCTGGAGCTGCAGCTGGAGTGGGGGCGGGCCTGGGAGCAGGCGCGGCCCTTACGAGAGATGGCTGGGGTTGGTGTCGCTTTTTGGTTTGGCTTTTTGCCATTTTGAGTAGTCCCGCCGCGTTGCCTCTGCGGCGCTTTGGGACACCCGCGATAACTCGCTGGGTGGCCCTCTGCCCTGCACATAGGCAGCACGCTGGGGGCTCTGTCGCTCCGGAGGGCGCGAACGGTCGGGGAGTGCCATGGTCCTGATGCATTTGACGCATCTGGGCCTGGCGAAACAGTTTCTGGCCAGTGGCCGTAAAATTGACAGCGATGACACTGTCCTACGAGTCCGCGTTTGAGGGGCCTCCACAGATATGCCGGAGAGGCCGCAAAGGGTTTTGAGATTGAAAATGGCCTTGCCTTCTGGAGTCAGGTCCAGGGTGGCCAGAATTAGGGGCATTGGTTTTTAGTGCGCGGATCTGTCATCCTGCGCGCATCTACTAATCAGGAGGTCTTGATCCTTAAGGGATCGGATCACTTCCTCCAGTTCTGTCTCAAATGGGAGACCGCGAATAACGACAGAGTTTCCGTTCTTCCGGGAGGGCATAGGTGGAAACCTATGTTTTTCTCGCGCAGCAGTTTCGTGGCCGCGCGGAAGTCACCTACTGTCTGTAGGTTTAAGCGTATGCCTTGTGGCGTGTTTTGGGCCTTAGGGCACGATATTTTAGAGTGGCGAACCACCTGGAGACGTCAGTCCATTTGGACTTTTCCTGTAGGATCACAGGGGCGGGGACTTGGTTTGCGCTCCGCAGGGGGCGCTTGGCGAGCCTGAGGGCTGCCTTTTGCCAGTGGCGGTCAGCGGGGCGAACCCGGCCTGGAAAACGTAAGCCGTATTGATGACGGCCGGCTGGGGCCTCGGGCGTTTCCTTTGTTTGTGACGAGGGTGAAGCCCTCGTCCCATTGACGACCCTACCTCCATATCCGATACGGAGGACTCGAGTCTGAGTCGGAGGTCGACCGTGATCGGGGAGAGGCGGAGGTGGCAGGGCGCGCGGAAGGCGCTACGGTTGCAGTTTCGTTTGGTGATGGGTCCGGTGATTGCGGGCTGTCGCTGAAGGCGACCCGCGGAAGGCCTAAATGGCGCATGAAGGGAAGCCCATAGTTCGGGGCTGGCCGCCTGAAAGAATGCCTGCATCGTGCTGGCGTCCATCGCTATTTCGCTTTGGGGCTTAAGGCCCGTCCGCGATAAAACCGATTTTATTGTCCCCGCCTTGCGGCAGGGGATTAAGAAATCGCTAAAGGCTACCGTAGAATCTGTAGCGTCTTGGGTGCGCTTAAGGTGAGTACCTGTCGGTCGCCTAATGCGACAGAAAAATACAATAGCCGCCTCTGAAGGGCGAGCGGGTGTGGCAACTTACGGGGTCGCTGGATCGGTGGGCGCGCAGGTAGGCGCGCGCAGGTGTCCTTGCAGGTGCGCGGTGACGCACTCACTTCACAGGGCGGTAATCCGCCCGCACTGGTCACAACACATGCACTTGTCGGTTTCTTCTGGCACTTTTGGTACTACTACTACTACCGATGATGATACAGATACTAAATAACACACTGTAAGTATTAGTTGTATCTTCGTCTGTACAGGCGCATGGAGCACTTCCGGGACGACTGCTCCACTCGAGGGAGTAAAAAGATTTCTAGTTATAATCGCTTACCTTCAGTTTTATAATTACGTAATTTTAATGGAATTCTAAACATTTTTGTTTCTTCCTTTTTCGTGCTGTTTTGCTCTCGGCCGGTCAGTCCCAGTTCACAAGCATCGAATCAGTTAAAACCTGTAAGAAAACACACAGAATTAGGAAAAAATCGACTTTTCTTTGAAACCGTGGTCTATACCACTATTGGTAAAGCCCTGTTTTATAGGAAATCACCTATATCCTCTCGTTATTAAGTCCATAGTATCTCAAACAGTTTTTCTTCTAGTATTTGTGTAGTCTAATCATAAGACACCGTTCTCGTGCCGCATTCAGGCCATTTCTAGTTATAATCAGCACCTTCAGTTTTATATTTACGTAATTTTATTGCGCTTGTAAAAAATATTTCCTCGTTTTTCGTGCTGGTTTTGCTCTGGATCGGTCAGTCCCGGTCCAAAACCGTTGAATCAAGCGAAACCTGGAAAGAAAAGACTGAAATTAGGAAAAATCGACTTTTCTTTGAAACCGAGGTGTAGTGGTGATGTCCTGTTTTATAGAATTCACCGATATCTCTGTGTATTAGAATCTCAAACAGTCCAAATTTGTTTTTATTCTTGAATTCGTTTAATCTTATCGTAAGATACTCATCTTACGCCGCATTTCGGCCATTTCTAGTTCTAATCTGTTGTTTTAGTTTTATAATTACGTAATTTTATTGCGCTTGTAAAATTTTATTTCTTCGTTTTTCGTGCTGGTTTTGCTCTGGATGGGTCAGTCCCGGTCCACAACCTTTGAATAAGGCGAAATGTGGAAAGAAAAGACTGAGAATTAGGAAAAATCGACTTTTCTTTGAAACCGAGTTATAGTGGTAAAGCCCTGTTTTTAGGAAATCACCTATATCCTCGCGTTATTAAGTCCATAGTATCTCAAACAGTTTTTTCTTGTAGTTTTGTGTAGTCTAATCATTAGACACCGTTCTCGTGCCGCATTCAGGCCATTTCTAGTTATAATCAACGCACCTTCAGTTTTATACTTACGTAATTTTAATAGAATTCTAAACATTTTTGTTTCTTCCTTTTCGTGCTGTTTTGCTCTCGGCCGGTCAGTCCCAGTTCACAAGCATCGAATCAGGTAAAACCTGTAAGAAAAACATACAGAATTAGAAAAAATCGACTTTTCTTTGAAACCGAGGTGTAGTGGTGATGTCCTGTTTTATAGAATTCACCGATATCTCTGTGTATTAGAATCTCAAGCAGTCCAAATTTGTTTTTATTGGCATTCGTTTAACCTTATCGTTAGATACTCATCTTACGCCGCATTTCGGCCATTTCTGGTTCTAATCTGTTATTTTTAGTTTTATAATTACGTAATTTTATTGCACTTGTAAAATTTTATTTCTTCGTTTTTCGTGCTGGTTTTGCTCTGGGTAGGTCAGTCACGGTCCACAACCGTTGAATCTAGCGAAACCTGGAAAGAAAAGACTGAAATTAGGAAAAATCGACTTTTCTTTGAAACCGAGTTTTAGTAGTAAAGCCCTGTTTTAGCATTCGTTTAACCTTATCGTTAGATACTCATCTTGCGCCGCATTTCGGCCATTTCTAGTTCTAATCTGTTGATTTTAGTTTTATAATTACGTAATTTTATTGCACTTGTAAAAATTTTATTTCTTCGTTTTTCGTGCTGGTTTTGCTCTGGGTAGGTCAGTCACGGTCCACAACCGTTGAATCAAGCGAAACCTGGAAAGAAAAGACTGAGAAATACGAAAAAATCAACTTTTTCTTTGAAAACGTGTTATAGTGGTACAGCCCTGTTTTATAGGAAATCACCTATATCCTCTCGTTATTAAGTCCATAGTATCTCCAAACAGTTTTTTCTTGTAGTATTTGTGTAGTCTAATTATTAGACACCGTTCTCGTGCTGCATTCAGGCCATTTCTAGTTATAATCGCTTACCTTCAGTTTTATACTTACGTAATTTTAATGGAATTCTAAACATTTTTGTTTCTTCCTTTTCGTGCTGTTTTTGCTCTCGGCGGTCAGTCCCAGTTCACAAGCATCGAATCAGGTAAAACCTGTAAGAAAAACATACAGAATTAGAAAAAATCGACTTTTCTTTGAAACCGAGGTGTAGTGGTGATGTCCTGTTTTATAGGAATTCACCGATATCTTTAATATTAGAATCTCAAACAGTCCAAATTTGTTTTTATTGTAGCATTCGTTTAACCTTATCGTTAGATACTCATCTTGCGCCGCATTTCGGCCATTTCTGGTTCTAATCTGTTATTTTTAGTTTTATAATTACGTAATTTTATTGCACTTGTAAAATTTTATTTCTTCGTATTTCGTGCTGGTTTTGCTCTGGATCGGTCGGTCGGTCCATAACCGTTGAATCAGGCGAAACCTGGAAAGAAAAAAAGACAGAGAAATACGAAAAATCGGCTTTTTCTTTGAAACCGAGGTGTAGTGGTGATGTCCTGTTTTATAGGAATTCACCGATATCTTTATTATTATTAGAGTCTCAAGCAGTCCAAATTTGTTTTTTATTGTAGCATTCGTTTAACCTTATCGTTAGATACTCATCTTGCGCCGCATTTCAGCCATTTCTAGTTCTAATCTGTTATTTTTAGTTTTATAATAACGTAATTTTATTGCCACTGTAAAAAAAATATTTCCTCGTTTTTCGTGCTGGTTTTGCTCTGGATCGGTCAGTCCCGGTCCATAACCGTTGAATCAGGCGAAACCTGAAAAGAAAAGACTGAGAATTAGGAAAAAATCGACTTTTTCTTTGAAACCGTGGTCTATACCACTATTGGTAAAGCCCTGTTTTATAGGAAATCACCTATATCCCCTCGTTATTAAGTCCATAGTATCTCAAACAGTTTTTTCTTGTAGTATTTGTGTAGTCTAATCATTAGACACCGTTCTCGTGCCGCATTCAGTTCATTTCTAGTTATAATCGCTTACCTTCAGTTTTATATTTACGTAATTAATTTTATTGCACTTGTAAAAATTTATTTCCTCGTTTTTCGTGCTGGTTTTGCTCTGGGTAGGTCAGTCCCGGTCACAACCGTTGAATCAAGCGAAACCTGGAAAAGACTGAGAATAAGGAAAAATCGACTTTTCTTTGAAACCGCGTTATAGTGGTACAGCCCTGTTTTATGAAATCACTATATCCTCTCGTTATTAAGTCCATAGTATCTCCCAAACGGTTTTTCTTCTAGTATTTGTGTAGTCTAATTATTAGACACCGTTCTCGTGACGCATTCAGGCCATTCTAGTTATAATCAGCACCTTCAGTTTTATACTTACGTAATTTTAATGGAATTCTTAACATTTTTGTTTCTTCCTTTTTCGTGCTGTTTTTGCTCTCAGCCCGGTCAGTCAGTTCACAAGCATCGAATAAGGTAAAATATAATAAGAGAAAACACACAGAATTAGGAAAAATCGACTTTTCTTTGAAACCGTGGTCTATACCACTATTAGGTAAAACCCTGTTTTATAGAAATCACCTATATCCTCGTTATTAAGTCCATAGTAATATCAAACAGTTTTTCTTGTAGTATTTGTGTAGTCTAATCATTAGACACACCGTTCTCGTGCCGCATTCAGTTCATTTCTAGTTATAATCGCTTACCTTCAGTTTATGTTTACGTAATTTTTATTTACTTGTAAAAATTTATTTCCTCGTTTTCGATGCTGGTTTTGCTCTGGGTAGGTCAGTCCCGGTCCACAACCGTTGAATCAAGCGAAACCTGGAAAGACTGAAGTGGAAAAATCGACTTTTCTTTGAAACCTTGTTATGGTGGTACAGCCCTGTTTTGTAAAATCCACCTATATCCTCGTTATTAAGTCCATGGTATCTCCAAACAGTTTTTCTTGTAGTATTTGTGTAGTCTAATTATTAGACACCGTTCTCGTGCATTCAGGCCATTTCCAGTTATAATCGCTTACCTTCAGTTTTATACTTACGTAATTTTTTAATGGAATTCTAAGCAATTTTTGTTTCTTCCTTTTTCGTGCTGTTTTTGCTCTCGGCGGTCGGAAGGTCGAAGTTCTGAAGCATCAATCAGGTAAAACCTGTAAGAAAAAACACAGAATTAGAAAAATCGATTTTCCTTCGAAACCGAGGTGTAGTAGTGATGTCCTGTTTTATAGGAATTCACCGATATCTTTATTGTATTAGAATCTCAAGCAGTCCAAATTTGTTTTTTATTGTAGCATTCGTTTAACCTTATCGTTAGATACTCATCTTGCGCCGCATTTCGGCCATTTCTAGTTCTAATCTGTTATTTTTAGTTTTATAATTACGTAATTTTATTGCACTTGTAAAAATTTTTATTTCTTCGTATTTCGTGCTGGTTTAGCTCTGGGTAGGTCAGTCCCGGTCCACAACCGTTGAATCAAGCGAAACCTGAAAAGAAAAGACTGAGAATAAGGAAAAAATCGACTTTTTCTTTGAAACCGCGTTATAGTGGTACAGCCCTGTTTTATAGGAAATCACCTATATCCTCGCGTTATTAAGTCCATAGTATCTCCAAACAGTTTTTTTCTTATTGAGTATTTGTGTAGTCTAATTATAAGACACCGTTCTCGTGCCGCATTCAGGCCATTTCTAGTTATAATCGCTTACGCTGGTTTATACTTACGTAATTTTAATGGAATTCTAAACATTTTTGTTTCTTCCTTTTTTCGTGCTGTTTTTGCTCTCGGCGGTCAGTCCCAGTTCACAAGCATCGAATAAGGTAAAACCTGTAAGAAAAACACACAGAATTAGGAAAAATCTGACTTTCTTTGAAGCCGTGGTCTATACCACTATTGGTAAAACCCTGTTTTATAGGAAATCACCTATATCCTCTCGTTATTAAGTCCTGAGTATCTCAGTAGTTTTTCTTGTAGTATTTGTGTAGTCTAATCATTAGACACCGTTCTCGTGCCGCATTCAGTTCATTTCTAGTTATAATCGCTTACCTTCAGTTTTATACTTACGTAATTTTTGTGAAGCTGCTAAGAGGAACCCAACCGGCCGGCCTAAGGCGCTCTATGGTCGGCTCCGTGGTCAGTTCCGGGAGGGCTCATAATGAGCTCACCTCGGAAGCGTGTCGGTGGACTGCTGGTGGAAGTGGCGGAGCGAGGCCGCCTTCCCCACCCTCAGTAGCCGAGGCGGAGTCG
Organism: Teinopalpus imperialis; assembly: GCA_029286865.1. NCBI lineage: Eukaryota > Metazoa > Arthropoda > Insecta > Lepidoptera > Papilionidae > Teinopalpus > Teinopalpus imperialis. The sequence goes on from JAGSMU010000578.1 coordinate 20,921, forward strand.
CGGAGGAGAGGAGTGTCGGTGTTTGCGGCTGCCGCTCTCCCCATCTCCGCGACTCAAGTGGGTCGCACCGCATGATGCGGCTTCGGTGGTGGGGCTGCGGGGAAGAGGAGGTTGGTGTTTCTGTTGCCGCTCTCCCTGTCCCCGCGGCCGAACATCGGTCGGCGGTGGAGCCGCAGACCAGATCCACCGCAGGGGGCTGGGCTCTGGGCCCCCATGGCCTCTGGGGGCGGACTCGGGGAGTCTGCCTCCCACCCACAGAGGAGGCCGAGCTGGAAGGTGCGTCCGTGTTCCGGCGCGCCCTTGCCAGAGAGGGCGGAGAGGGGACGTCCTCCCCCGGAAGGAGTGGCCGGCTTGCCGGCCAGCGCAGGCGGGGTCGCGGAGGTGTGCGAAAGCGTTCCTGCGGCCCCGCCATACGCGACGAAGGGTGGAACACCATGGGGTTTTAGTCGGTGCAGAGGAACCCAA
>JAGSMU010000579.1:0-20989 GCA_029286865.1 Teinopalpus imperialis
CCGGCCGGCCTAAGGCGCTCTATGGTCGGCTCCGTGGTCAGTTCCGGGAGGGCTCATAATGAGCTCACCTCGGAAGCGTGTCGGTGGACTGCTGGTGGAAGTGGCGGAGCGAGGCCGCCTTCCCCACCCTCAGTAGCCGAGGCGGAGTCGCGGAGGAGAGGAGTGTCGGTGTTTGCGGCTGCCGCTCTCCCCATCTCCGCGACTCAAGTGGGTCGCACCGCATGATGCGGCTTCGGTGGTGGGGCTGCGGGGAAGAGGAGGTTGGTGTTTCTGTTGCCGCTCTCCCTGTCCCCGCGGCCGAACATCGGTCGGCGGTGGAGCCGCAGACCAGATCCACCGCAGGGGGCTGGGCTCTGGGCCCCCATGGCCTCTGGGGGCGGACTCGGGGAGTCTGCCTCCCACCCACAGAGGAGGCCGAGCTGGAAGGTGCGTCCGTGTTCCGGCGCGCCCTTGCCAGAGAGGGCGGAGAGGGGACGTCCTCCCCCGGAAGGAGTGGCCGGCTTGCCGGCCAGCGCAGGCGGGGTCGCGGAGGTGTGCGAAAGCGTTCCTGCGGCCCCGCCATACGCGACGAAGGGTGGAACACCATGGGGTTTTAGTCGGTGCGAGTCCGACATAACCCACCCTTGCCCCCGCAGGGTGGGTGAAGCGCGTAGGCATTCTGGCCGTAAAAAAAAAGGTTAGTGCCACGTCAGAAAACCTCCTCGAGTGCCTGTCGTTGAATCCCTTTGATAATATTGTATCCGGGAAAGGCAACGCCGGACGGTGCACCCCGGGCACTGGTGATAATGCTGCTGCCAGTGGCGAATGTTCTGACAGGGGATAGCTGCCTGCGTGTCCTCTGATAAGCGGAGGGCACAGCGGAGTGGCAGGGGGTTGCATTGCCTTTGATTTCCATATCCGAGTGAAAGGCAACCGAACGATTAAGCATTGGGCACCGGTGATGATAATGTCGTCTTCAGTGCCCAATGCGAGTCGGAGGTTGCATTTCTTGATTTCCATATCCGGAGGAAAGCAACTGAACGATGTAGGCATTGGGCACTGCGGACGATACGTCGTCTTCAGTGCCCAGCAATGCGAGGGCGGAGGCTGCATTTCTCCTTGATCAAAGTATCCGGGAAAGGCAATAAATCGAAGGTGCGCATTGAAACTGGTGGCGATACGTCGCTGACAGTGCCTAATGCTCACAGTGTGGGGACGGCCTGGTGTGCGTTTACTCGCCGCCGGGCACCAACCGTCGAGCGTGGTGGGAGGTTGCATTCTTGATTTCTGTATCCGGGGAAAGGGCAACAATGATGGCAGGGCATTAGGAACTGGTGACGATATATCGTCGAAAAGCCTTAATGCCTATAGTGGAGGGATCGGCCTGAAAAGTATCACACCGCCGCCGGGGCACTCAACCGGGTTCAAAACTGGGGAGTTACGTCGGCTCTCCCAGCGCGCTGTAACTCCGGCTGTATCTTTCGTCAAAGACCCCAGTGTTGACGATAATGGGGTATGTCGAAGGTAGTGGAGCGGAGGGTTTGCCTTTAACTGGCTGGCCCATGAGGAGCAAACCTCTATAAACAATCAGACAGCGAAGTCTTTAAAACCTGTGGGTACCTGGTGGCGACCCCTTACAGTATGTAGCCTTGTTCCTGGAATAGGCGTCACCCGGGACCGACATTTTATTTCGTCCTATAATCGTGGGAACAAATATGGAAAACTGAATCATACAAAACGGACTGATAATGATAAGTGATGATCGACAGTGACTCTATGCCGAGCGCAGAGTCACTTCTGACGAGGGAGAAGAAATGTTAGGAGGAAACGTCCATTCATGGACGAAGCTGGATGTGGCTCTATCCGGTAACGGGCCAACATGGAAAAACGAAGCTTGGGTATGGCAACAACATCTGCCAAGAGGTCGAGGAGGCCCCCAACTTGGCATTATGTCGGCCTCTGCCCAGGCCAAATGGCGTTGGTAGCCGCAAGAAGCGGAACTGAGGGCGGAGGCGGAGGCGGAGATCGCAAAAGTCAGCCTGGACAGCTCCGCGCTGGCAGGATAACAACCCTGTCGGAGTCGTCAGTCTACCGATGGCGACTTCGAACGGCGGCGGAGCTGAAAGAGGATAGAGGATAGCGTCGGCGTCATCACCACGGTGGCCACTAGGTTCAAAACCTGAAGGGCATCTGCGGAAGGCGTTAAAGAGGCTGCAGAAAATGTGGAGCGAGGTCACTGAAACTCTGCAGCGACGCTGTACCTCCGAAGAGATTTGAGGGCAGCTGCAGGCGAACAACGCTCGCCTCCAAGGTGAAGTGACGCAGCTGAGAAGGAGGCGGTTGACCTATGGAAGGAAATGGACCGCCCAAGCCAACACATCGAGGGAGCGGGCAAAGAGAGCTCAGTGTTCGATCATTGACCAGGTAGGTCAATGATCAACGCCAGGTTCGGCGGCGCTGGAGGATCGCCTGCTGCCTGAAAAGCGCCTGCCCTCCACTGGCGTAAGTAAGATAGAGCATCGAGACAGTGCCTGGTCCACCGTCAAAACCTTCACCACCATCTTCCAGGCACCGGCTGCTGCTGCCGTCTGTTAAGGCGGCTAGCGTTAAGCCGGACTGGCCGCTGGCCTCCTGTGGCCCCGAAACGTGAAAGAGGGTAAAAGAAGCAGCTGAGTCCCGACCCTGCCACCTGCACCTGAATCTATGGACCAACCATGGACTACAGTGCTTAGAAGGCCTCAAACCAAGGAAGGCAAAGTGACAAGAAATGTTGGCAAACCAAGCGGGCGGTCAAGATTGCGACTCCGCGATCCTCTGCCGTGGTGTAGACGCTAGAGCCTGAGGCTGCGGCAAGGGCGTCACCTGTTATCGACGTAATTACCGAGGCGAAGGCGAAAATTAACCTAGCCTCGGTATAACTGGAGATAAAGCTTCGCATCTGCGCCACGGGCCTCGGATGTTCGAAATCCCCGGCGCAGCATTGAAGCGGATAGTAGTGGATCGCCCCTCGCTCAAAATTGAGCGAGGTGCTTGAAGCAGCGGGCAAAGGAGTCCGAGCATCCAGACCGGCAAAGACTGCTGAAGTCAAGGTGTCCGGTCTGGACGACTCCACCACAGCAGAGATGTAGTAGCGGCGGTGATAGCATTATGGCCGTCCCGCGACACCATTAAATGCAGCGAGGTCCTGGTGGTATCCCGCAGGCCTTGGATGGCCTGGGTCCGGTGCCCCGTGGCTGCTTCGCCAAAAGGTGGCCGCCGGGGACGCCTTATGGTCTCATGGGTGGCAGCCGAGGTGAAGCTCGTGGAGCCTCACCTCTAGGCAAGCCCCGCCGTTTCGAGGCGGGGCACGTGAGGGCTCTGAAGTGGCGACGCACCGGATCGACCGGGGAGTTGTGCCGATGTGGTCAACCTTACCGCTGGGCGGGCAACATGCTCCGCTACTCCGCGTTGTGCCGCGCGTTGCCGCAAAGAAACCGGCGACCATAGGGATGGGGGAAGGCCTGCAAAGCGCCTTCCTGTTGCCAGGAAAGGTCGGTCCGCCCAAGCTGCCACCTCGGCAACCGACCAGCCAGCCGGGATGGAGGGAGGAAGCGTCCCGAGACCCTGACCACCTAATGCCGCCGCAGGGGGGATGAGGAGATGTAGGCATACCGATTCCCCACGACTCCTCGAGTGATGGACCTCGGGGAAGTCTGTTGCCTCGTGCTGAGTCAGCGAGGTGAGAGCGGCGCCCGGTGTTCCCGCGCGCTCTCACCAGTGGGTCAAATCTGCCGAGGCCACATTAACTGGCCGCCACCTGCTGTGCACGCGGAAGAATGCTCACAGCGTACCCGCATGCACAGCACTGCGGAGCGATGAACACCGTGGGTTTTAGTCGAGTCTGGACATAACCCGCCCTCGTCCACGGGGCGGGTATGCGGCATTTCCCACGAAAAAAAGGTTAGGTTAGGTTAGTGCCACGTCAGAAAACCTCCCCGAGTGCCTGGTCGTTGAATTTCCCCTTTGATACCATTGTATCCGGGGAAAGGCAACGCCGGACGGCACCCTGGGCACCGGTGATACGTTGTTGCCAGGCGAATGTTCTGACAGGGGGGATAGCTGCTCTGCGTGTCCCTCTGATAAGCGGAGGGCACTGCGGAGTGAAGGGGTTGCTTCCTCCATTTCCATATCCGGCGAGGCAACCGAATCCAGGCATTAAGTACCCGGTGACGATACGTCGTTCCCAGTGCCCAATGCGAGGGTGAAGGTTGCATTTCTCCTTGATCAGCATCCGGGGAAAGGCACAAAAATGAGGGTGGGCATTTGGAACTGGTGGCGATAATGTCGTTGGCAGTGCCCAATGCTCACAGTGTGGGGACGGCCTGGTGTGTGCTTTACTCGCTGCCGGGCACTCAACCGTCGAGCGTTAGGAGGCTGCATTTCCCCTTGATTCCTCTCGGTATCCGGGGAAAGGCAACAAATGATGGTGGGTATTAGAACCGTGACGATATATCGCTTCCAGTGCCCAATGCCTCATAGTGGAGGGACGGGCCTGGTGTGCACTCACACTGCCGCCGGGCATTCAACCAATGTTCAAAACTGGAGTTACGTCGCCTCTCCCAGCGCCGTAACCCGCTGTACTTTCGTCAAAGACCCCAGTGTTGACGATAATGGGGTACGTCGAAGTGCAGCGGAGCGGGAGGGCTTGCCCTTTAATTACCGGCCCACGAGGAGTAAAACTCTATAAAATAATCAGACAGCGAAGTCTTGAAACCCGGGTACCAGGCGACCCCCACAGTATGTAGCCTGCCCCCGGAATGGCGTAACCCGGGGCCGACCTTATATTTCGTCCACAATCGTGGGAACAGTTGGTGGAGAATACAAAACAAAACAAAAACCAATGACGGTACTGGATATGATGACGAGTGGAGAGTGACTCTATGCAAAGCGTGGAGTCACTGGATGAGAAAAGATACGGTGCGGAAGGAAACGTCCTTCTATGGACGAAAGTCGACTCTAACCATTGATGGGCCAAGATATGGAATGGTCGGGGAACGGCAAAACATCTGCCAACGTGGTCGAGGACGTCCCCGCAATCCATTGGGAGTACGTCGGTTCTGCCCAGGCCAAAATGGCGTTAGTGGGAAGCCAGGAGAGAGGAGGAGAGGTTGAGGCGGAGGCAGAGATCGCCCCATCGTCTCGTCAGCCCGTGCCGGCAGGAAATCAACCCTGTCGGAGTCGTCGTCCAACGATGGCGATTTCTGAGCCGGCATCGGAGCTGCAAAGAGGATTGAGGATAAAGCGTCGGCGTCATCTCCATGGTGGCCCAAAGGTCGAAACCTGAAGGGCATTCAAGGAAGGCGCTGAAGGAGGCCAACCAGAGAACGTAAGCGAGACCGGTTAAGACTCTGCAGCAACGCTGTAATTGGAAGAGACACGAAAACTGCAGGTGGATTATTCGCCTGAGGCGAGGTGCGTATCGGAGTTGAGGAAGAGGCGGGCATATCTGCGGGATGCAGATGGACACGCGCCCAAGCCAACACATCGAGGGAGCGGGCAAGAGTGAGTCAGGTTCGATCATTGACCAGGTAGGGTCAATGATCAACGCGAGGTTCGCGGCGCTGGAGGATCGTCTCCGCCTGAGAAGCGCCTTCGCCCTCCACTGGCGGCGGATGGGAGACTGAGGCAGTGCCCAGTCCACGTCCTGCCCTGCACCTGCCCAGGCACCGGTTATCGCAAACCGCCTGTCAAGGCGGCTAGTGTAAAACCGGCTGTCGCTGCAGGTGCCACGGCCTCCGAAACGCCCTAAGGAAAGAGGAGCGATTTCTCCGCCAAATCAGGCAAGAAGAAGGAAGAGGCCCGACCCTGCCGCGTTAGCACCTCAGTCCATGGACGAGCCCTGACCACGGTAGTTGGGAAGGGACACAGCGCGGGACATAGCGCGGGAGGGAAGGCAACGAAGAGTGCTGGCAAGCCGGCGTCAGACGACTCCGCGAAGCTCTTGTTGCAGGCACCTGGAGCCGGAGGCAGCGGCTGCAGGAGTCACCTACATCGGAAGCGCTATTACCGAGGCGAAGGCGAAGATTAACCCGCCGCCCTCGGTATAACTGGAGATGCGATTCCCGCATCTGCGCCACAGGGGCCTGGAATGTTCGAGATCCCTGGCGCAGACAGCGACAAAAGGCGGACGTTCTCGCTAAAAACTGGAGCGAAGTGCTAGCAGCGGCGGGCAAGCGAGTGCGGGTATCCAGACCGGCGAAGACCGCTGAGATCAAGGTCTCCGGTCTGGATGACTCAGCCACAGCAGAGGAAGTAGTGGCGGCTGTGACAAAGGCTGGCGGCTGTCCCAAGGAAGCTGTATGCAGCGAGATCCTGGTGGTATCCCGCAGGCCTTTGGGATGGCCTGGTCCGGTGCCCCGTGGCTGCCGCCAAAGGGTGGCAGCCGACGGCGCCTTATGGTATCCTGGGTGGCGTCCGTGGTCAAGCTGGTGGAGCCCTCACCTCTGAGGTGCTCTGATGTCTCTCAGCGGGCCACGTGAGGGCCTCCAGTGCGACGCTACAGTCGACCGGGGAGCTTCTGCTTCGCCGTGGTCAGCCTGGCCACAAGGCGGTGCAGCTCCGCCACCCCGCGTTGTGCCGTGCGCCGCCGCGAAGAAACCAGCGACCACAGGATGGAGGGAAGGCCTGCTCTGGCGCAATCAAAGAGCAGGAAAAGGCCGGTCCGTCTGTTGCTGCCACCACGGCAACCGACCAGCCACAGCCGATGAGGAGGAACTGTCCCACGACCCGGACCACTCCACAGCCGCCGCAGGGGGGGAAGAGGAGCGTAGGCATACCGATTCCCCTTACGACTCGAGGATGGACCTGGGGAAGTCTGTCGCTCGTATGAGTCAAGGCGAGGTGAGAGCGCGCCCGGTGTTCCCGCGCGCTCTCAAAAACAGGGCCAAGTCTGCCGGGGCCACAACTACGCGCCACCCGCTGTGCACGCGGAAGAATGCCTGGCAGCGTACCCGCATGCACAGTACTCTGGGTGGAGCGAAGGAACACGTGGGGTTTTTTAGTCGGTGCGAGTCCGACATAACCGCCTGTCCACTCGCGGGGCGGGTATGCATAGGCATTTCCCACGAAAGAAAAAAAAAAAAAAAAAGGTTGGGTTAGGTTAGGTTAGGTTAGGTTAGGTTAGGTTCCCCGAAGCGGTTCCCGCTTTGTCGTAGCGGGGTTTAGTAACCGTGGCTTGGTCACCCACGGTGAAGCTAAGAGGAACTCCAAATGGTCGTGGCCTATGCTCTGTGGCCGGCCCGAGGAGGCCGCTCCGGGTGGGCTTCCATAACGAGCTTCGCCTCGGAAGCGTGTCGGCGGACTGCTCGGGGCGGAAGTGGCGGAGCGAGGCTGCCTTCCCGCCCTCAGTAGCCGAGGCGGAGTCGCGGAGGGAGAGGGAGGTCGGTGTTGTCGCCGCTCTCCCTATCCTCCGCGACTCAAGCGGGGTCGCACCGCATGATGCGGCCGTGGTGGGGCCGCGGGGAAGAGGAGGTCGGTGTTTCGCTGCCGCTCTCCCTGTCCCTCCGCGCCGAACATCGGTCGGCGAGCCAGACCAGATCCACCGCAGGCTGGGTTTGCTTAGTGGCTTCTGGCCCCATGGCCTCTGGGGGGCGGACTCAACCGCTTCCCACCCACAGAGGAGGCCGGAGCTGGAAGGCGCGTCCGTTCCGGCGCGCCTTACCGGAGAGGGGTGGAGAGGAGATGTCCTCCCCGAAGGAGGGGCCGGCTTGCCGGGCCAGCGCAGGCGGGTCGCGGAGGTGCGAAAGCGTTCCCGTAACCCCGCCATACGCGACGAAGCTGTGGAACACCATGGGGTTTTTAGCCGGTGCGAGTCCGACATACCCACCCTTGCCCCAGGTGGGTATGCGGTAGGCATTTCCCCAAGCGTAAAAAAGGTTAGGTTAGGTTAGGTTAGGTTAGGTTAGGTTAGGTTCCCCCCGAAGGGTCTCGCTTTGTCGTAGCGGGGAAGTTTAGTAACCGTGGCTTGGTCACCCACGGTGAAGCTAAGAGGAACTCCAAATGGCCGGCCTGCTATGCTCTGTGGCCGGCCTGAGGAGGCCGTCTGGTGGGCTCATAACGAGCTCGCCTCGAAGATGTGTCGGCGGACTGCTCGGGCGGAAGTGGCGGAGCGAGGTTGCCTTCCCGCCCTCAGTAGCCGAGGCGGAGTCGCGGAGGAGAGGAGTGTCGGTGTTGCGTCGCCGCTCTCCCCTATCCTCCGCGACTCAAGCGGGGGTCGCACCGCATGTGATGCGGCTGTGGTGGGGCCGCGGGGAAGAGGAGTGTCGGTGTTTCGCTGCCGCTCCGTCCTCCGCGGTCGAACATCGGTCGGCGGTGGAGCCAGGACCAGGATCCACCGCAGGGGCTGGTTTGCTTAGTGCTTTCCTGGCCCCATGGTCTCTGGGGGCGGACTGGGAGTCCGCTTCCCACCCACAGAGAGGCCGAGCTGGGGCTATGCTGTCCGCAGTTCCGGCGCGCCTTTACCGGAGAGGGGTGGAGAGGGGATGTCCTCCCCTGAAGGGAGGGCCGGTTTTGCCGGTCAGCGCAGCAAGGCGGGTCGCGGAGGTGTGCGCGAAAGCGTTCCGTAACCCCGCCATACGCGACGAAGGAACACCATGGGGTTTTAGTCGGTGAGTCCGATAATCCACCTTGCCCCGCAGGTGGGTGGTATGCGTAGGCATTTCCATGTAAAAAAAAAAAAGGTTAGGTTAGGTTAGGGCTGGTGTTAGGTAAGCTCCGGTCCCTGGATGCCCCTGGTGACGGAAACTCTCGATCCGCCCTTTTGAAGGAGTGATCGATCGTTTTTTCCGGAGGGTCGGTCAAGTTCTCAATCCACCCCCACCTCGTGGGAGTGGAGAGACGAGATGGGGTGACCGAGCAGGAGCTGACCGAGCCGTGAGCCGCTTCTGAAAGGCCGGAACACTGCGCCAGGACCCGACGGAATTTCCGGTCGGGCCTTGGTGTTGTCTGGCTACCCCTAGGGAACAGGTTGAGGCAGCTGTTCACCAGCTGCCTCCAACCCCTCGTCTCATGGCCTGGAAAGAGGCCCGACTGGTCCTCTTGAAGAAGGCAGACAGATCGCAGAGATTCTCCCTCTGCGTACCGTCCCATATGCCTGGACGAGGCCGGCAAGTTATTCGAGAGAATTTTGCCGCCCGTCTCAACGGGCATCTGTCGCGTAAGCCGGTCCCGATCTCGCCGATAACCAGTTCGGTTTCCGACGGAGCGTTCCACCATCGACGAAATATGCGCGTCCGCTCCCTGTCGGAGCAGGCTGTGTCCTGGGCGGCGTGGCGTTGGCGATAAGTCTAGACATCGTCAACGCCTTTAACTCCTGCCCTGGGACGCGATTAGGGGGACTCGTACACCATGGCGGCAAGTTCCCCCTACCTGCAAGGCGTGATCGCGGACTACTTGCGCGACAGGTACATCTTGTACATGGACCGAGACGGTACGAGGATCCGGAGGGAGATGGTAATTCCACAGGGGTCGGTGCTGGGCCCGTTACTGTGAATCTCGCTCTACGACTCTGTCCTATGAGTCGAGCCCGCTGGCGTTTTTGTTGCTTGCTACGCGGACGACATCGTTGGTGGTCGCCAGCGGGGACTCCTCTGAGACCAAGGAGTCGCTGAGCTTGGGGCGGAAATCGTCGTCGCCAAAGTCCACGAGTTGGGATTCGGAGGTAGCGCTCACAAGACCGAGGCGCTATGGTTCCACAAGCTGCCGGAGCAGGGAACCACCCGACTCGTGCGTCCGGGAGTAGGTGGGTCTGGTCAGAGTGGGGCGGCAAGCATGAAGTACCTGGGCCTCACTCTGACAGTCGCTGGGGCTTCGAAGAGCACTGAGCGCCTGGTCCCCGGATCGAGAGGGTAGCGGGTGCTATGCACAGACTGCTGCCCAACTTCGGGGACTGAGGGAGGAAGTTCGCCGCCTCTATGCCGGGGTCGTACGATCCGTAGCCCTGTACGCCGGGCGCCCGTCTGGGCGAAGAGGTTGACATCCGACGCTGTGGTGGACCAAGATCTACAGCGTCCAGCGTAGGATGGCCATACGGGTCGCAATGAGGATACCGGACGGTATCGTTTGAGGCGGCGGATAATCCTGGCTCGCTTTCCACCTTCTGGATATACTGGCGGCCATGGACGCGAGAGGGTGTATCACCGAATTCGCGTCCTACGCCAGAGCGGTGGTGGCGAGCCAGAAGAGGCGTCTCGAGGCGGTGAACGGCAGGAACGACGTATCGCGTTCGCGACGTGAGCGCGTAATGGCTCTGTGAGGAGCGGTGCGCGCAGAAACGCGTCGTCGAAGCATTCCTGCCGGCTCCCGGAAGCCCGGATGCAGCGACGAGGAGGAAGATTCACTCCACAGACTCTTTACGGTGATCACTCGGGCATGGATGTTTCGGTGATTACCTGTAAGATCGGTCGCGAGGCGACGGCGAATTGCTTCCCACTGTGGCGGAAACGACTGAGACTCCGCATCGCACACGCCGCGGCTTGCCCGGCGGGAAGACGAGCGGCGGGTCTTGGTCGGCCACATCGACGGAATTCGTCCCGCCAGCAGTCGTGTCGGCGATGCTGCGCGGGAAACGGCGTGAGGGCCGTAGCCCTTCTGCGAGACCGTAATGGTCCGAAAGGAGGCTGCCGAGCGGGATAGAGAGAGTGACCGATCCTTCAGAGACGTAAGCCGACGCGGTGCTCGCGCGCCCTCATCACGGTTCTCCCATTGGTGCTCCCCTACCATAAACGGGGCCCTTTCAGTCGCTGACGGTCGGGAGTGGGGGCCCTGGACCGTCCAGTATTAGCGACCCTGAGGTGAGGATGACGGCACGACGTGGTACCGTGTCGTCGTGGATAGTTCCGCGAGGGGTTCTGGGGGTGCGATTCACGCACGCCCTGGGACGGGCTATCCCAGCGAAGCGTGGGTTATGGCTGCGTCTTGCCGGAGATCCCGCTGACCCTCGCGAGCGTTGGTGGCGTGGGGTTTTGTCGGTGCAGGTCGAGCACCGACGCCGATGCCCCCGCGAGTCAGATTATAAACGTTCCGCTAAAAAAAAAAGGTTAGGTTAAGTTGGGACACAGGTGCCACCGTCGAAAGGCATATCAGGTGCCTGGTCGTTGGTGCCCGACACTATTGTATCCGGAAGGCAGCATAGACGGTCGCACGGGCGCTGGTGATGATGCGTTGTGCCGGTGGCGAATGTTTCTGACAGGGGGTTAGCTGCTCTGCTGTCTGATAAGCGGGAGACTGGCAGGTGGCAGAGGTTACGGAGATGCGCGGTGAAGGTGCGTTTCTCGCCGATCAAAGGTATCAGGGAAAGGCAGCAAATGATAATTGAGGTGTGGAGACTGGTGACGATATATCGTTTTCAGTGCCTAATGCTCATCAGATGGAGACGAACGGTGCTCCACTGCCGCCAGGCATTATCGTCGAAACTGATTACGTCGACCGCAGCGCATATAACCATGCTTTCCTTCAAAGACCCCAGCGCGGCTTGTTGATTATGGGGTACGTCAGTACGTGGAGCGGAGGAAAAACTGCCTTAGTGTGGCGGCCGGGAGTAAATCTCTCTCTAAAATCAGATAAGTGGCAAAACCTGCTGTGGGTGCAGACGCCCCCACGTATGTAGTCTTCGCCCTCGGAAAGGCAGCACAGGAGTCGACCGTTTTTCGTCCAATTCGTGGGAACCAGTATGGTACAAAATCAAATCCAAAATGGTAAGATAGTGAGCGATGATACGAGCGGCTCTATGCTCAGCGGGTCATTTCAGGCAGAAGAAGAAACAAAGGGAGGAAACGTCTTCTGAGACGCAGTGGCCGACAGCGGAGTGCAGTAGCTTGGGCCAGTGAGAGGAGGGAAGCCAGGGCACAACATCTGCCGCAGGGGTGAGGCGGCCTCCAGCCACAGGCAGTGTGGGGACTTGCTGGGGCTGGCTCGGCGTGGTGGAGGCTGGGAGAGGGAGGAGAGGTTGGAGGCCGAGGCAGGGTTGCTCAACCGTCTCATCAGCTCGCAGCAGAAGGAGAATCAACCGCCCGCAGTCGTCATCCAGCGATGGCGACTGGTAAGCCCCTCGGACTGCAAGAGGATAGAGGACAGCGTCGGCGTCATGCTCCATGGTGAGGCTGGGTCAGAAAAACCTGAAGGGCATCTGGGTGAAGGCGCTGAAGAGCGTGGCGAGACCGCAAAGACTCGCAGCAGCGCTGTACCTATCTAGAGGGGCGAAGCTGCAGGCCCGGACGCTGCTCAGGCTGAAGTGTCGCCAGTTGAGGAAGGAAGTGGCCTACCTGCGGATGCAGGTCGACCACAATACCACACAAGCCGAGGAATAGGTAGAAGGCTGGCGCGTTCGATCATTGACCAGGTGGGGTCAATGATCAACGCCAGGTTCGCTGCTGGAACCGTCTCCACCAGAAACGCGTCACCGCCACCATTTGGCGGATAAGAAGACGGAAGCGTTGCCGGGTCAATAAATGCGATCCATGCTGCAGGCGCGACACCGCAGTTGCATGTTAAAGGCACCCAGAAGTCAGCAACATGGGGTCTGCGGGGCCCCAAGCTTACATGGAGGACGGAGCGAGCCCGCGGAGGGCCAAAGAAGAAGATAGCTGAGTCCCGACCTCTGCCACCATCGCCACGATGCGGAGCAACCATGGAACAGCGGCGAAAGGGACTCAAAAAGGGTGGAAGGCGGCAAAGAGTCCCACGGCAGACCCGCAACGAAGAGGAGCGATCAAGATCGCGACTCCGCGATCGTCCACAATGACCGACGCAAGGCCGGAAAGCTGTGGCAGCGGGCGTCACATTACGTCACCGAGATTATTACCGGCGGCTAAATCCAATCACCCCGCCGCCCTCGGAATAACTTTGGTGCTAAAACACTTACGAGGGGCTCATGTTCGAGATCCTGGCAGCAATGGGGCCTATTTGAAACTGAGGAAGTTCTCCACCGCAGCAGGCAAAAACAGATTAGGAGTCTCAAGACCGGCAAAGAACCGCCGAGGATTAAAGTGTCCAGTCTTGACGACTGGTGGCAGAGGGAAGTGAGTGGCGGCACAGCAGCGTTGGCTGGCGGCTGTCCCAAAAGGAGAGTGTGAAGTGCAGTGAGGTCCTCGCAGTATACGAGCCTTGCAGAACAACCTGGGTCAGTGCCCGTGGCTGCCGCCAAAAAGGTGGCTGCCGGGGGACATATGATCTCGTGGGTGGCGGTAGGGGTGGAAGCTCACGCCGAGCCCTCACCTCTGAGATATTCCGCTGTTTTGAGGCAGGACACGTGAGAACTGGTAGGCACGATCGACCAGGGGGTTATTGCTGCGCTACAGCGTAATTAACCCTGGCCACAAAGGCGGCGCAGTCACTGCCCGCGATTGTGCCGTGTCCCGTCGCCACCGAAACCAGCGGACCATAGGATGGGGGAAAGGCCTGTACTTCTTCCAAGGTCGCGAAGCCGGTCCGCCCGTTGCCACCTCGGCAACCGACTTCAAGCCAGCCGATGGAGGAAGAGCGTCCCGAGACCCGGGACCCATCCACGAAATATGCTGCAGGAAGGTGAGCGTAGGCGTGCTCAATTCCCGCACGACTCAGTGATGGACACGGGAGGTTTGTCATCAACACCGGAGTCAGCGGGTGAGAGCGCGCCCGGTGTTCCCCGCGCGCTCTCAACTTCAGGATCCGCCGGGGCCCGCACAACTGGCCGCCACCGGCTGCAAGCGGAAGAATGTCTGGCGTGCCGCATGCACAGCACTGGGTGGGCGATGGAACACCGTGGGTTTTAGTCGGTGCGAGTCGACATAACCGTCACGCCTCTCACGTCCCCATGAGGGCGGGTATGCGTAGGCATTTTCCCGAAAAAAAAGGTTAGTTTGGGATTTAGGTTAAGGTTAAGGTTAGGTTGGGTTTTTTTATAATGACCCCATTTCTGGGGTCTCGCGTAATATATTCCTGACATGTATCGTCCAGGGACTTTTTCTATTAGCACATCATTTTATATATGTCAAACTTAATATTTACATATCAGCACAAAAATATTTCTTGCATTGCTTTATAATTACAATTTCCTCTTTCCTCGTCGCTATATCTATCGCTATAGTTGAAATATAAACATATAATTTTTCTGTTATTCTTCTATTTATTTTTTATTTTATTTTATTTTATTTTTTTTCTTATTATTATTATTATATATAAGTGTATATGTATAACTTAACTATTATTTTATTTTATTCTTATTTATTACTTTGCTGGCTATATGTTTACAAAGCTAATAAACTTATCCTAGATTCATATTTATAATAATTTCATTATTATATTATTTTTTGCTTATTTTTTATTTCTAATTCTATCTCCATATCCATTCTCTCTCTGCTGTGCAGCGATTCTGTGATAAGGTGGATCACACTTCCACCTTATCGTCGCCTGAAGCGCACGCAGAATCTTTGCTTGCATTTAAATTTATGCAAATGCCGACGCATACCCTGTCAACACCTGTCAATACCGAAATTGAGTTGTCTCTCTCACAATCCTATATGCGTTTGTTGTTGCCTGCGGAAGGAAGATCTTTGTTGTTGAGCTGTTTGGCTTGTCTCGTATCTTCGGTTCCATTCCTCAAGCGACTTTCACGGTTGTTGTGACGAATGAAACCGGGAAGGGTCATGATTGGGCTTTTGTTTGGTCTTTAGTGCTGCCTCTTTAGCCGGAACTGTATTCGGTACCTTCAATTCCACAGTGTGCTTTGATCAGAACAAGGATATGTTTTGTTCTGGAGTTTGGCAACGATATTGCACGAGATTGGACGGCAAGTTGGGCGTTGGTTGTTGATGACAGTCTCAAGGCTGATATGAGTCGCTGTATATGTCACCAAAACTCATTTCTTTACGTTCCTAATATAGTCCAGGCGTGGCTTATTGCATATGGCCAGAAGTTCCGCTTGATATACCGTGCGAGTACGGTGACAATTTCAATTTGACGACATCTCCTTCGCTATTCCCATAACGACAAGCGCTTTGCTCGACCTTCCATGTTTACTGCCATCGTATATACTCGAATCGTTTGATATTTTGGCAATCGACTTGAATCTTGAACATCAATCATGAGCCTCAAACTCATATGCTCAGCCGGATGGGGAGTTTTTGTCATATGAAACCACTGTTCCTTCTATCCCCCAGTTCTGCCCAGTGCTCCCTTGACCTCATAGAGTTGCCGCCTCCCTAATTCCGGATGTCGAGTGGAAGCAGCCAGACGCAGTACCAGGGCTGCATTTAAGGAGACAGTTTTATAGCGCATATTAATTTTTGTGCGAAACCCTCTGGACATTGTTCGCTGCTTTTTGCACCCTATTTCTTGTCGCCGGTGCCCATACACTGGAGGCGTACGTAAATACTAGCTCCACAGTCATGATGTGCCTGTGCGGATGACACCGGGTGTAGGCCCCAGCTTCTTGCTGCTCTGGCTGCTTATATGTGATGATAGCTTTCCTCACCTCCACTACATGTTTATTGAAGGTGAGTTTTGCTATCGATATCAATGAAGTCAGGATTTTACGTCATCAGACATGCCAATGTCGACCCCACCCATCCTCAGATGTTGGAACATCATGCCACTTCCGGCTTTCCGGGTGACTAACGAAGCTTTGAATCTTTGATGGTGCAAAAATGGAAAACTATTTTTGATGCCCCAATCCCGGAACATAGGCAAGGGCGGCATTGGCTTGATTCTTTCCAGAGCGGGTTTCGAAACGAGGACAACGTCGTCAACAAACCTTGGCAATAGTCGCCTCGACGTTCGAGTCCTTTAATATAGGGGTCAGGCAAGTTCCACAAAATGGGCCGCCAATCGATCCTGCACACGGCCTTTTGGCATCTTTGTATGTTTCTGTACCTCCATATCTGACTGTGACCTTTCTGTTTACGTAAGTAGCTGTCAAAATTCTCCGGATGGTGGGCACTTTTCCTGTATTGCCAGGCGAATACAATCGCAGATGCCATGCGTTGTCAAAGGCTCCACTCTGTATGTCAGACATATCATTGCGACCATCTTCTTCGCTTCTATTTTTGAAAAGTATATGTGCTTGAACAGAGGAGTCCTCGAATTGCTTCTGGGCATGAATCCGTATTGACGGGAGCTCATCGTTGGTAGAATATGCCACTTCAGTCTACTCTGGTAACTTCTCCAGTATCTTTCCATCGCAGCAGCAATCCTATTGGCTGTAATAACAGGGTTAGTGTAGTTCTCCTTCCAGGCTTCGCAGTGCCACCATCGCCTCTTCCAAAGGGTCGGAAAGTGCTTATTCCCTAGGCATTTACCGGTGATCAGTGATAGGAAAAACTCCAGATCGCAGGATATAGCATGACTGCAGATGTCATGATAAAGCCATCAGCACCGAATATTCTTGGGGTTAAATGATTTGGTCGCAATTCGGGCTCTCCATAGTGAACGGTGGGTCCGCTTCTGTCGTCGTAGGCCCAACCGTTACAAACAGCTCAGCCTATCTCGCCGCCGGTCAAATGGTCGGTATATCTTCCATTAAATCGTTTTGATCCGGGTGAAAGCCTGTCAGTACTCTTGCTGATTCCATGGTCAGAGTACTCCCATCCTTTTCAGGGCAAATCCTCAATATCGTTTGGTCCTACTCATCCTCTATACAGCCCATACTCCCTCCTTATCCTGTTGCCACAGAACCCTTTCCAGCTTTCGGTTGCGCGTTTTTAACCTCCTTCTCATACTTTTCTTTATTTTACGCGGTACTCATCAGGCGACAGCTCTCCGGACCGGTGCTGCAGCAGTTCGACCTTCTTGGTGAGACCTCTTTTCTTACATCAAGTAGGCTCCTGGACATCCGGCAAAGATGGTTTTGATTTGGATTTCTTTCGGTAGAATTATCCTCGCATACCTTTTTGATAATGCAGTATGCCCTCCATATCAAAGGAATACGATCTGCGCACTTTTCAAATTTTCCTTGTTATGGCGCTTTCCTCCTTCCGGATTGGTATGGCTTCTCGTGAAATTGAATCGAATTAGCCCTTTTGGTGCCACTAAATTCGTGTCGTTCTTTGTGTGCTCATACCTTTTGCTTTAATAAGCCTGATGTTAAAGGTCGGTGTGTTGTGAGTCGGAACGCGATACGTTTTGTTCACTGTCCAGTCTCTACCAAGTTTAGCATCGCATGAGAACAGGCTGTGACATCGATATAGCTGGAGAAACGTTTGTTGCCTCTGATGGTATCAAATGTGGGGATATCCCCTTCATTGACTACATGCAACCCCATTTCATCTATGGTACCAAACATTTCTTCTCCTCTTTGGTCTATCGCGTCTCCGCCCCACCATGTATTCTTAGCGTTTGCGTCGCCTCCTAATACAAGCATTTTTGGTTGTATCTCCTTTTGTATGTTCTTCAACTGCTCCAGGTATGGCTCTATGGGTTGTTCTGGCTCAAAGTAGCATGAAACCACAGCGATTTCCCAGGCGCGAGTTTGGATCCCCACCACCACGATGTTATTTGTGGTGAGTTTCGGGAATTGTTTTATCTCCAAGTTATCGTCATAGACGGCAATAGCCGCCTTGACAACCCCTTCTCCCTGGCTCGTACTCTGAAAGATCCTCACCCCTCTGTAGCTTTTCATACACTTTGAGTTGCCCACATAAGGTTCCTGGAGCAGTGCAAAGGCCACTTTTCTCTTATCTGCTTCTATCATTAATTCTGCTGTGGCTAATTCCTTTCGTTGGAGGTTGGCCTGGAATGCTGTAAGGCCTCTCACCGTGTGTGGTGGCTACGTTGGATGCGCTTTGGTCCCTAGAGACGCCCTTAGCAATAAGCTGTGGTGGCGCGGGCCATGGCATCCACTTACGCCTGATAGGACCTCCTGATTGAATGCATTGTGGTTCGCCACAGTTAATTTTGCTCGAGTGCAGTTGCAACATGTTGGTGCATTACCAGCAAGTCGCTCCTCGCATTCTGCCCACTTGTGAGCTCCACCGCAGTAACTGCATTTTTCAGTAGTGTCCTTGCAGAGGCTTCGGCTGTGTCCGTATCCCAGGCATAGTGAGCACTGTATCAGCGGCGACTGATCTTCAACCCGCACGTTGCAGATCTATGTGTGCTCGACCCGCTGTGGTAAGGCGCTGCCATACCGCTGGGGACACTTGCATCACGATGTGAGTAGTATGTGGGTTCTCGCGTTTCGCCTGTACTTCGCTGTGATTCGCACGTCCTGCTCATCAATGTCTGCCAGCAGGTGACCGTTTTGTATTTTAAGTGCTTTCACAACCTCTTCGTTTGTGTGAACGGCCAGCACATCTCGCACTATTATCAGAGGATCCTTGTTTTGTGCCTCTTTAACTTGTAGGTTGCTAGTCTTGACTGCTTCGCAAATTTTGTTAACTCATCTTTGCTGTGGCAGCCAATTATGATCTTTTGATCTTTTGCTTTACGCAGCCTATCCACGCGTATACCACTGTTCTTCGCATTCACAGCGTCCTAACTTTCGCAAGAAGCTCTGTGCTAGTGTCCTCTTTATTATCAGACGTTATGATAATAGAGTGAATGGGCGCTTTCTTTTCTTGTTTCGGCCGTTGTTCTGCCTCTACGTGAGTAAGCTGTGGTATCGCACGGACGCTAAGATCGTTTTGAGATCGGCAATGGTCTTAGTCAGTTTCGTGACTTCCGCGTATGATGGTCCCTGTTCGCCAACTTGAGGGGTCTTGGAATCCAGCAGTGTCCTTAGATAGGGCTATGGTATGCTGTTTGCATTCCATTAGCGTGCGTTATGCTCTTTATATTTTCCATGAGGTTCTTCATCATCTCTATTTGCGACGTCGCTTCCGTAGAAGCAGCCGCTATGACTTCTTCTCCTTCCCTTCGGCTCTTGCCATCGCCAAAGCGCCTCCACTTCTTTGCCAGTTGGTAGAGCCTCTCGATGGCTTGTGTTACTCCAGATTTTATGTCTGCCTTCAGATTGCGTGATTCCCCTAGTAAGGTCTTTGCTCTCACTAGGCGGAGCCTTTGCCTCTGCTGTTATTTGCTGGCGTATTTAGGCTTTGACGGTGGTGATGCAGTTTTCGTAGTCCGTCGACGTCCTGCGACTTACGACTGAGCTTTCCTGTGGGGCCGGCCTCTCTGTCTGTTCCGGGCTTTCCTGGGTGTTCGATTTCGTTTTATCGTTCGCCGTTTTTACGGGTGTGCGGTTACATACGAACATGTTAATGTATTATAAATATGTGTATAATCTTAACTAAAATGGAATGTCACTTTATTGGTAATATAATAAATTTTTTCTTGGCTGTCTAGAGAATCTACGTAAGTAATGAGAACAGGGTGGGTGGGCGGGCGTTTTTTCGTAATTCAATTACGTTTCCTTTGCGGGTTGCGCCTGAATCGACGGTTGTGGACCGGAAGCGACCGATCGGAAGCGTGAAAACACGACGAAAAACAAAGGAAATAAAAATATATATTTTCAATTAAAATTACGTAACTATGGAAGTAATGAAATATGGGTTACAACAGAACACGGCCTCGAAACGGCTCGAAAAGGCTACTAAAGAATGCTTAGAAAACACAATTACAACTAAAATAACAAACCCGGTATGCTTTGGACACTGCAACTTTGAGGATATCAGTAAATTTCCTTAAAACAGGCTTCACCGGCATTACACCTCGGTTTCATACAAAATCGGATTTTCGTAATTCAGTACGTTCGCTGCAGGTTGCGCCTGAATCGACGGTTGTGGACCGGAAGCGACCGATCGGAAGCGAAAACACGACGAAAACAAAGAAATAAAAAATATACCTTTCCGAATTAAAATTACGCTGTAGAGTAATGAAATGTGATTTACAACAGAACACGGCCTCGAAACGGCTCGAAAAGGCTAAAGAATGCTTAGAAAACTTACAATTACAGCTAAAATAACAAACTTGACGTAGCTTTGGACACTGCAACACGGGGATATCAGTAAATTTCCTTAAAACAGGACTTCACCATTACACCTCGGTTCATGCAAAATGTTGATTTTTCGTAATTCCGTGCGTTTCCTTTGCAGGTTGCGCCTGAATTAGTATCTCAAACGAGTTTTTTTCGTGTAGTATTTGTGTAGTCTAATCATGAGACTTACCGTTCTCGTGCCGCATTCAGGCCATTTTCGTTCTCATCAACACCTTCGGTTTTATACTTACGTAATTTTAATGGAATTCCTAAACATTTTTGTTTCTTCCTTTTTCGTGCTGTTTTTTGCTCGGCCGGTCAATCCCAGTTCACAAGAAGCATCAGATAAGGTAAAACCGTAAGAAAAACACACAGAATTAGGAAAAAATCGACTTTTTCTTTGGAAACAGTGGTCTATACCACTATTGGTAAAATACCCCTGTTTTATGAAATCACCTATATCCTCGTTAATGGTCCATGTAGTATCTCAAACAGTTTTTCTTGTAGTATTTGTGTAGTCAATCATTAGACACCGTTCTCGTGCCGCATTCAGTTCATTTCTAGTTATAATCGCTTTCCTTCAGTTTTATATTTACGTAATTTTATTGCACTTGTAAAAATTTATTTCCTCGTTTTCGTGTTGTTTTGCTCAGCCGATCAGTCCTGGTCCACAAGCATCGAATCAAATTAAAACCTGTAAGAGAAAAACACACAGAATTAGAAAACAATCGACTTTTCTTTGAAACCGAGGTGTAGTGGTGATGTCCTGTTTTATAGGAATTCACCTATATCTTTGATAATATTAGAATCTCAAGCAGTCAAATTTGTTTTATTGTAACATTCGTTTAACTTTATCGTTGATACTCATCTTGCGCCATTTCGGCCATTTCTAGTTCTAATCAGTTATTTTTAGATTTATAATTACGTAATTTTGTTGAACTTGTAATAATTTTATTTCTTCGTTTTTCGTGCTGCTCTGGATCGGTCAGTCCCGGTCCATAACCACCGTTGAATCGGGCAAACCTGGAAGAAAAGACTGAGAATTAGGAAAAAATTGACTTTTCTTTGAAACAACGAGTTTTTTTC
>JAGSMU010000580.1:0-19945 GCA_029286865.1 Teinopalpus imperialis
GTGTAGTATTTGTGTAGTCTAATCATGAGACACCGTTCTCGTGCCGCATTCAGGCCATTTCTAGTTATAATCGCTTACCTTCAGTTTTATACTTACGTAATTTTAATGGAATTCTAAACATTTTTGTTTCTTCCTTTTTCGTGCTGTTTTTGCTCTCGGCCGGTCAGTCCAAGTTCACAAGCATCGAATCAGGTAAAACCTGTAAGAAAAACACACAGAATTAGAAAAAAATCGACTTTTTCTTTGAAACCGTGGTCTATACCACTATTGGTAAAGCCCTGTTTTATAGGAAATCACCTATATCCTCTCGTTATTAAGTCCATAGTATCTCAAACAGTTTTTTCTTATAGTATTTGTGTAGTCTAATCATTAGACACCGTTCTCGTGCCGCATTCAGTTCATTTCTAGTTATAATCGCTTTCCTTCAGTTTTATATTTACGTAATTTTATTGCACTTGTAAAAATTTTATTTCTTCGTTTTTCGTGCTGGTTTTGCTCTGGATGGGTCAGTCCCGGTCCACAACCGTTGAATCAAGCGAAACCTGGAAAGAAAAGACTGAGAATTAGGAAAAAATCGACTTTTCTTTGAAACCGAGGTGTAGTGGTGATGTCCTGTTTTATAGGAATTCACCGATATCTTTGTGTATTAGAATCTCAAGCAGTCAAATTTGTTTTTATTGTAACATTCGTTTAACTTTATCGTTAGATACTCATCTTGCGCCGCATTTCGGCCATTTCTAGTTCTAATCAGTTATTTTTTAGATTTATAATTACGTAATTTTATTGCACTTGTAAAAATTTTATTTCTTCGTTTTTCGTGCTGCTCTGGATCGGTCAGTCCCGGTCCATAACCGTTGAATCAGGCGAAACCTGGAAAGAAAAGACTGAGAATTAGGAAAAAATTGACTTTTTCTTTGAAACAACGTTATAGTGGTACAGCCCTGTTTTATAGGAAATCACCTATATCCTCTCGTTATTAAGTCCATAGTATCTCCAAACAGTTTTTTCTTGTAGTATTTGCGTAGTCTAATTATTAGACACCGTTCTCGTGCCGCATTCAGGCCATTTCTAGTTATAATCGCTTACCTTCAGTTTTATACTTACGTAATTTTAATGGAATCCTAAACATTTTTGTTTCTTCCTTTTTCGTGCTGTTTTTGCTCTCGGCCGGTCAGTCTCAGTTCACAAGCATCGAATCAGGTAAAACCTGTAAGAAAAACACACAGAATTAGGAAAAAATCGACTTTTTCTTTGAAACCGTGGTCTATACCACTATTGGTAAAGCCCTGTTTTATAGGAAATCACCTATATCCTCTCGTTATTAAGTCCATAGTATCTCAAACAGTTTTTTCTTGTAGTATTTGCGTAGTCTAATTGTGGGCCACCGTTCTCGTGCCGCATTCAGGCCATTTCTAGTTATAATCGCTTACCTTCAGTTTTATACTTACGTAATTTTAATGGAATTCTAAACATTTTTGTTTCTTCCTTTTTCGTGCTGTTTTTGCTCTCGGCGGTCAGTCCCAGTTCACAAGCATCGAATCAGGTAAAACCTGTAAGAAAAACACACAGAATTAGAAAAAATCGACTTTTCTTTGAAACCGAGGTGTAGTGGTGATGTCCTGTTTTATAGGAATTCACCGATATCTTTGTGTATTAGAATCTCAAGCAGTCAAATTTACATTTTATTGTAGCATTCGTTTAACCTTATCGTTAGATTTTCATCTTGCTTGCGCCGCATTTCGGCCATTTCTAGTTCTAATCTGTTATTTTTAGTTTTATAATTACGTAATTTTATTGCACTTGTAAAAATTTTATTTCTTCGTATTTCGTGCTGGTTTAGCTCTGGGTAAGGTCAGTCCCGGTCCACAACCGTTGAATCAAGCGAAACCTGGAAAGAAAAGACTGAAATTAGGAAAAATCGACTTTTCTTTGAAACCGAGTTTTAGTGGTAAAGCCCTGTTTTAGCATTCGTTTAACCTTATCGTTAGATACTCATCTTGCGCCGCATTTCGGCCATTTCTAGTTCTAATCTGTTGTTTTTAGTTTTATAATTACGTAATTTTATTGCACTTGTAAAAATTTTATTTCTTCGTTTTCGTGCTGGTTTTGCTCTGGATGGGTCAGTCCCGGTCCACAACCTTTGAATCAGGCGAAATGTGGAAAGAAAAGACTGAGAATTAGGAAAAATCGACTTTTCTTTGAAACCGAGTTTTAGTGGTAAAGCCCTGTTTTATAGGAAATCACCTATATCCTCGCGTTATTAAGTCCATAGTATCTCCAAACAGTTTTTTCTTGTAGTATTTGTGTAGTCTAATCATTAGACACCGTTCTCGTGCCGCATTCAGGCCATTTCTAGTTATAATCGCTTACCTTCAGTTTTATACTTACGTAATTTTAATGGAATTCTAAACATTTTTGTTTCTTCCCTTTTCGTGCTGTTTTTGCTCTCGGCCGGTCAGTCCCAGTTCACAAGCATCGAATCAGGTAAAACCTGTAAGAAAAACACACACAGAATTAGAAAAATCGACTTTTCTTTGAAACCGAGGTGTAGTGGTGATGTCCTGTTTTATAGGAATTCACCGATATCTCTGTGTATTAGAATCTCAAACAGTCCAAATTTGTTTTTTATTCTTGCATTCGTTTAATCTTATCGTAAGATACTCATCTTACGCCGCATTTCGGCCATTTCTAGTTCTAATCTGTTATTTTTAGTTTTATAATTACGTAATTTTATTGCACTTGTAAAAATTTTTATGTCTTCGTTTTTCGTGCTGGTTTTGCTCTGGGTAGGTCAGTCCCGGTCCACAACCGTTGAATCAAGCGAAACCTGGAAAGAAAAGACTGAGAATAAGGAAAAAATCGACTTTTTCTTTGAAACAACGTTATAGTGGTACAGCCCTGTTTTATAGGAAATCACCTATATCCTCTCGTTATTAAGTCCATAGTATCTCCAAACAGTTTTTTCTTGTAGTATTTGCGTAGTCTAATTATTAGACACCGTTCTCGTGCCGCATTCAGTACATTTCTAGTTATAATCGCTTTCCTTCAGTTTTATACTTACGTAATTTTAATGGAATCCTAAACATTTTGTTTCTTCCTTTTCGTGCTGTTTTTGCTCTCTCAGCCGGTCAGTCTCAGTTCACAAGCATCGAATCAGGTAAAACCTGTAAGAAAAACACACAGAATTAGGAAAAAATCGACTTTTTCTTTGAAACAGTGGTCTATACCACTATTGGTAAAGCCCTGTTTTATAGGAAATCACCTATATCCTCTCGTTATTAAGTCCATAGTATCTCAAACAGTTTTTTCTTGTAGTATTTGTGTAGTCTAATCATTAGACACCGTTCTCGTGCCGCATTCAGTTCATTTCTAGTTATAATCGCTTTCCTTCAGTTTTATATTTACGTAATTTTATTGCACTTGTAAAAGAATTTATTTCCTCGTTTTTCGTGCTGTTTTTGCTCTCGGCCGATCAGTCCTGGTCCACAAGCATCGAATCAGGTAAAACCTGTAAGAAAAACACACAGAATTAGAAAACAATCGACTTTTTATTTGAAACAGTGGTCTATACCACTATTGGTAAAGCCCTGTTTTATAGGAAATCACCTATATCCTCTCGTTATTAAGTCCATAGTATCTCAAACAGTTTTTTCTTGTAGTATTTGTGTAGTCTAATCATTAGACACCGTTCTCGTGCCGCATTCAGTTCATTTCTAGTTATAATCGCTTTCCTTCAGTTTTATATTTACGTAATTTTATTGCACTTGTAAAAAGTGAACTTTTTCTTTGAAACCGAGTTTTAGTGGTAAAGCCCTGTTTTATCGGAAATCACCTATATCCTCGCGTTATTAAGTCCATAGTATCTCCAAACAGTTTTTTCGTGTAGTATTTGTGTAGTCTAATCATGAGACACCGTTCTCGTGCCGCATTCAGGCCATTTCTAGTTATAATCGCTTACCTTCAGTTTTATATTTACGTAATTTTATTGCACTTGTAAAAAAAATTATTTCCTCGTTTTTCGTGCTGGTTTTGCTCTGGGTAGGTCAGTCCCGGTCCACAACCGTTGAATCAAGCGAAACCTGGAAAGAAAAGACTGAGAATTAGGAAAAAATCGACTTTTTCTTTGAAACCGAGTTTTAGTGGTAAAGCCCTGTTTTATCGGAAATCACCTATATCCTCGCGTTATTAAGTCCATAGTATCTCCAAACAGTTTTTTCGTGTAGTATTTGTGTAGTCTAATCATGAGACACCGTTCTCGTGCCGCATTCAGTTCATTTCTAGTTATAATCGCTTACCTTCAGTTTTATACTTACGTAATTTTAATGGAATCCTAAACATTTTTGTTTCTTCCTTTTTCGTGCTGTTTTTGCTCTCGGCCGGTCAGTCTCAGTTCACAAGCATCGAATCAGGTAAAACCTGTAAGAAAAACACACAGAATTAAGTGACTTTCTTTGAAACAGTGGTCTATACCACTATTGGTAAAGCCCTGTTTTATAGGAAATCACCTATATCCTCTCGTTATTAAGTCCATAGTATCTCAAACAGTTTTTTCTTGTAGTATTTGTGTAGTCTAATCATTAGACACCGTTCTCGTGCCGCATTCAGTTCATTTCTAGTTATAATCGCTTTCCTTCAGTTTTATATTTACGTAATTTTATTGCACTTGTAAAAGAATTTATTTCCTCGTTTTTCGTGCTGTTTTTGCTCTCGGCCGGTCAGTCTCAGTTCACAAGCATCGAATCAGGTAAAACCTGTAAGAAAAACACACAGAATTAGGAAAAAATCGACTTTTTCTTTGAAACCGTGGTCTATACCACTATTGGTAAAGCCCTGTTTTATAGGAAATCACCTATATCCTCTCGTTATTAAGTCCATAGTATCTCAAACAGTTTTTTCTTGTAGTATTTGTGTAGTCTTATCATTAGACACCGTTCTCGTGCCGCATTTAAGCCATTTCTAGTTATAATCGCTTACCTTCAGTTTTATATTTACGTAATTTTATTGCACTTGTAAAAATTTTATTTCTTCGTTTTTCGTGCTGGTTTTGCTCTGGGTAGGTCAGTCCCGGTCCACAAGCATCGAATCAGGTAAAACCTGTAAGAAAAACACAGAATTAGGAAAAATCGACTTTTCTTTGAAACCGAGGTGTAGTGGTGATGTCCTGTTTTATAGAATTCACCGATATCTTTGTGTATTAGAATCTCAAGCAGTCAAATTTGTTTTTATTGTAGCATTCGTTTAACCTTATCGTTAGATACTCATCTTGCGCCGCATTTCGGCCATTTCTAGTTCTAATCTGTTATTTTTAGTTTTATAATTACGTAATTTTATTGCACTTGTAAATATTTTTATTTCCTCGTTTTCGTGCTGGTTTTGCTCTGGGTAGGTCAGTCCGGTCCACAACCGTTGAATCAAGCGAAACCTGGAAAGAAAGATTGAGAATTAGGAAAAAATCGACTTTTTTTTTCTTTGAAACAACGTTATAGTGAATTTTTAGCCCTGTTTTATGAAATCACCTATATCCTCTCGTTATTAAGTCCATAGTATCTCCAAACAGTTTTTTCTTGTAGTATTTGCGTAGTCTAATTGGTGCGATTCTCGTGCCGCATTCAGGCCATTTCTAGTTATAATCGCTTACCTTCAGTTTTATACTTACGTAATTTTAATGGAATTCTAAACATTTTTGTTTCTTCCTTTTTCGTGCTGTTTTTGCTCTCGGCCGGTCAGTCCCAGTTCACAAGCATCGAATCAGGTAAAACCTGTAAGAAAAACACACAGAATTAGAAAAAAATCGACTTTTTCTTTGAAACCGAGGTGTAGTGGTGATGTCCTGTTTTATAGGAATTCACCGATATCTCTGTGTATTAGAATCTCAAACAGTCCAAATTTGTTTTTTATTCTTGCATTCGTTTAATCTTATCGTAAGATACTCATCTTACGCCGCATTTCGGCCATTTCTAGTTCTAATCTGTTATTTTTAGTTTTATAATTACGTAATTTTATTGCACTTGTAAAAAAATTTATTTCCTCGTTTTCGTGCTGGTTTTGCTCTGGGTAGGTCAGTCCGGTCCACAACCGTTGAATCAAGCGAAACCTGGAAAGAAAAGACTGAGAATAAGGAAAATCATCTTTTTCTTTGAAACAACGTTATAGTGGTACAGCCCTGTTTTTTATAGGAAATCACCTATATCCCTCTCAAGTTAAGTCCATAGTATCTCCAAACAGTTTTTTCTTGTAGCATTTGGTGTACCCAATTATTAGACACCGTTCTCGTGCCGCATTCAGTTCATTTCTAGTTATAATCGCTTACCTTCAGTTTTATACTTACGTAATTTTAATGGAATCCTAAACATTTTGTTTCTTCCTTTTCGTGCTGTTTTTGCTCTCGGCCGGTCAGTCTCAGTTCACAAGCATCGAATCAGGTAAAACCTGTAAGAAAAACACAGAATTAGGAAAAATCGACTTTTCTTTGAAACAGTGGTCTATACCACTATTGGTAAAGCCCTGTTTTATGAAATCACCTATATCCTCGTTATTAAGTCCATAGTATCTCAAACGGTTTTTCTTGTAGTATTTGTGTAGTCTAATCATTAGACACCGTTCTCGTGCCGCATTCAGTTCATTTCTGGTTATAATCGCTTTCCTTCAGTTTTATATTTACGTAATTTTATTGCTTGTAAAAGAATTTATTTCCTCGTTTTTCGTGCTGTTTTTGCTCTCGGCCGATCAGTCCTGGTCCACAAGCATCGAATCAGGTAAAACCTGTAAGAAAAACACACAGAATTAGAAAACAATCGACTTTTTATTTGAAACAGTGGTCTATACCACTATTGGTAAAGCCCTGTTTTATAGGAAATCACCTATATCCTCTCGTTATTAAGTCCATAGTATCTCAAACAGTTTTTCTTGTAGTATTTGCGTAGTCTAATTATTAGACACCGTTCTCGTACCGCATTCAGTTCATTTCTAGTTATAATCGCTTTCCTTCAGTTTTATATTTACGTAATTTTATTGCACTTGTAAAGTGAACTTTTCTTTGAAACCGAGTTTTAGTGGTAAAGCCCTGTTTTATCGAAATCACCTATATCCTCGCGTTATTAAGTCCATAGTATCTCCAAACAGTTTTTCGTGTAGTATTTGTGTAGTCTAATCATGAGACACCGTTCTCGTGCCGCATTCAGGCCATTTCTAGTTATAATCGCTTACCTTCGGTTTATATTTACGTAATTTTATTGCGCTTGTAAAAAATTATTTCCTCGTTTTTCGTGCTGGTTTTGCTCTGGGTAGGTCAGTCCCGGTCCACAACCGTTGAATCAAGCGAAACCTGGAAAGAAAAGACTGAAATTAGGAAAAATCGACTTTTCTTTGAAACCGAGTTTTAGTGGTAAAGAAGCCATTTTATCGGAAATCACCTATATCCTCGCGTTATTAAGTCCATAGTATCTCCAAACGGTTTTTCGTGTAGTATTTGTGTAGTCTAATCATGAGACACCGTTCTCGTGCCGCATTCAGTTCATTTCTAGTTATAATCGCTTTCCTTCAGTTTTATATTTACGTAATTTTTGTGCACTTGTAAAAATTATTTCCTCGTTTTTCGTGTTGTTTTGCTCTCGGCCGATCAGTCCTGGTCCACAAGCATCGAATCAGGTAAAACCTGTAAAACACACAAATTAGAAAACAATCGACTTTTTCTTTGAAACCGAGGTGTAGTGGTGATGTCCTGTTTTATAGGAATTCACCTATATCTTTAATGTATTAAGTCAAGCAGTCCAAATTTGTTTTTATTGTAGCATTCGTTTAACTTTATCGTGTGATACTCATCTTGCGCCGCATTTCGGCCATTTCTAGTTCTAATCAGTTATTTTGATTTATAATTACGTAATTTTGTTGAACTTGTAATGGTATTTTTATTTCTTCGTTTTCGTGCTGCTCTGGATCGGTCAGTCCCGGTCCATAACCGTTGAATCAGGCGAAACCTGGAAAGAAAAGACTGAGAATTAGGAAAAATTGACTTTTTCTTTGAAACAACGTTATAATTGAGTACAGCCCTGTTTTATAGGAAATCACCTATATCCTCGTTATTAAGTCCATAGTATCTCCAAACAGTTTTTCTTGTAGTATTTGCGTAGTCTAATTATTAGACACCGTTCTCGTGCCGCATTCAGGCCATTTCTAGTTATAATCGCTTACCTTCAGTTTATGCTTACGTAATTTTAATGGAATCCTAAACATTTTGTTTCTTCCTTTTTTTCGTGCTGTTTTTGCTCTCGGCCGGTCAGTCTCAGTTCACAAGCATCGAATCAGGTAAAACCTGTAAGAAAAACACACAGAATTAGGAAAAATCGACTTTTCTTTGAAACCGTGGTCTATACCACTATTGGTAAAGCCCTGTTTTATAGGAAATCACCTATATCCTCGTTATTAAGTCCATAGTATCTCCAAACAGTTTTTCTTGTAGTATTTGCGTAGTCTAATTATTAGACACCGTTCTCGTGCCGCATTCAGGCCATTTCTAGTTATAATCGCTTACCTTCAGTTTATGCTTACGTAATTTTAATGGAATTCTAAACATTTTGTTTCTTCCTTTTTCGTGCTGTTTTTGCTCTCGGCCGGTCAGTCCCAGTTCACAAGCATCGAATCAGGTAAAACCTGTAAACACAGAATTAGAAAACAATCGACTTTTCTTTGAAACCGAGGTGTAGTGGTGATGTCCTGTTTTATAGGAATTCACCGATATCTTTATTAGAATCTCAAGCAGTCCAAATTTGTTTTTATTGTAGCATTCGTTTAACCTTATCGTTAGATTTTCATCTTGCGCCGCATTTCGTCCATTTCTAGTTCTAATCTGTTATTTTTAGTTTTATAATTACGTAATTTTATTGCACTTGTAAAAATTTTATTTCTTCGTATTTCGTGCTGGTTTAGCTCTGGGTAGGTCAGTCCCGGTCAACAACCGTTGAATCAAGCGAAACCTGGAAAGAAAAGACTGAGAATTAGGAAAAATCGACTTTTCTTTGAAACCGAGTTTTAGTGGTAAAGCCCTGTTTTAGCATTCGTTTAACCTTATCGTTAGATACTCATCTTGCGCCACTATTAAGCACATTTCTAGTTCTAATCTGTTGTTTTTAGTTTTATAATTACGTAATTTTATTGCACTTGTAAAAATTTTATTTCTTCTTCGTTTTTCGTGCTGGTTTTGCTCTGGGTAGGTCAGTCCCGGTCCACAACCTTTGAATCAGGCGAAATGTGGAAAGAAAAGACTGAGAATTAGGAAAAATCGACTTTTTCTTTGAAACCGAGTTTTAGTGGTAAAACCCTGTTTTATCGGAAATCACCTATATCCTCGCGTTATTAAGTCCATAGTATCTCCAAACAGTTTTTCGTGTAGTATTTGTGTAGTCTAATTATGAGACGCCGTTCTCGTGCCGCATTCAGGCCATTTCTAGTTATAATCGCTTACCTTCAGTTTTATATTTACGTAATTTTATTGCACTTGTAAAAATAATTATTTCCTCGTTTTTCGTGCTGGTTTTGCTCTGGGTAAGGTCAGTCCCGGTCCACAACCG
Organism: Teinopalpus imperialis; assembly: GCA_029286865.1. Lineage (NCBI taxonomy): Eukaryota > Metazoa > Arthropoda > Insecta > Lepidoptera > Papilionidae > Teinopalpus > Teinopalpus imperialis. The sequence goes on from JAGSMU010000580.1 coordinate 9,567, forward strand.
TTGAATCAAGCGAAACCTGGAAGAAAAGACTGAGAATTAGAAAAATCGACTTTTTCTTTGAAACCGAGTTTTAATTAATTTTAAAGCCCTGTTTTATCCGGAAATCACCTATATCCTCGCGTTATTAAGTACATAGTATCTCCAAACAGTTTTTTCGTGTAGTATTTGTGTAGTCTAATCATGAGACACCGTTCTCGTGCCGCATTCAGGCCATTTCTGGTTATAATCGCTTACCTTCAGTTTTATACTTACGTAATTTTATTAGATTCTAAACATTTTTGTTTCTTTTCCTTTTTCGTGCTGTTTTTGCTCTCGGCCGGTCAATCCCAGTTCACAAGCATCGAATAAGGTAAAACCTGTAAGAAAAACACACAGAATTAGGAAAAATCGACTTTTTCTTTGAAACAGTGGTCTATACCACTATTGGTAAAACCCTGTTTATGAAATCACCTATATCCTCGTTATTAAGTCCATAGTATCTCAAACAGTTTTTCTTGTAGTATTTGTGTAGTCTAATCATTTGACACCGTTCTCGTGCCGCATTCAGTTCATTTCTAGTTATAATCGCTTACCTTCAGTTTTATATTTACGTAATTTTATTGCACTTGTAAAAAATTTTATTTCCTCGTTTTTCGTGCTGTTTTTGCTCTCGGCCGATCAGTCCTGGTCCACAAGCATCAGATCAGGTAAAACCTGTAAGAAAAACACACAGAATTAGAAAACAATCGACTTTTTCTTTGAAACCGAGGTGTAGTGGTGATGTCCTGTTTTATAGGAATTCACCTATATCTTTATTGTATTAGAATCTCAAGCAGTCCAAATTTGTTTTTATTGTAGCATTCGTTTAACCTTATCGTTAGATTTTCATCTTGCGCCGCATTTCGGCCATTTCTAGTTCTAATCTGTTATTTTTAGTTTTATAATTACGTAATTTTATTGCACTTGTAAAAATTTTATTTCTTCGTATTTCGTGCTGGTTTTGCTCTGGGTAGGTCAGTCGGTCAACAACCGTTGAATCAAGCGAAACCTGGAAAGAAAAGACTGAAATTAGGAAAAATCGACTTTTTCTTTGAAACCGAGTTTTGAGTGGTAAAGCCCTGTTTTAGCATTCGTTTAACCTTATCGTTAGATGCTCATCTTGCGCCGCATTTCCGGCCATTTCTAGTTCTAATCTGTTGTTTTTAGTTTTATAATTACGTAATTTTATTGCACTTGTAAAAATTTTATTTCTTCGTTTTTCGTGCTGGTTTTGCTCTGGGTAGGTCAGTCCCGGTCCACAACCTTTGAATCAGGCGAAATGTGGAAAGAAAAGACTGAAATTAGGAAAAATCGACTTTTTCTTTGAAACCGAGTTTTAGTGGTAAAGCCCTGTTTTATCGGAAATCCACCTATATCCTCGCGTTATTAAGTCCATAGTATCTCCAAACAGTTTTTCTTGTAGTATTTGTGTAGTCTAATCATTTGACACCGTTCTCGTGCCGCATTCAGGCCATTTCTAGTTATAATCGCTTACCTTCAGTTTTATACTTACGTAATTTTAATGGAATTCTAAACATTTTTGTTTCTTCCTTTTTCGTGCTGTTTTTGCTCTCGGCCGGTCAGTCTCAGTTCACAAGCATCGAATCAGGTAAAACCTGTAAGAAAAACACAGAATTAGGAAAAATCGACTTTTTCTTTGAAACCGTGGTCTATACCACTATTGGTAAAACCCTGTTTTATAGGAAATCTGCCTATATCCTCTCGTTATTAAGTCCATAGTATCTCCAAACAGTTTTTCTTGTAGTATTTGTGTAGTCTAATTATTAGACACCGTTCTCGTGCCATTCAGGCCATTTCTAGTTATAATCGCTTACCTTCAGTTTTATACTTACGTAATTTTAATGGAATTCTAAACATTTTTGTTTCTTCCTTTTTCGTGCTGTTTTGCTCTCGGCCGGTCAGTCCCAGTTCACAAGCATCGAATCAGGTAAAACCTGTAAGAAAAACACACAGAATTAGAAAAAATCGACTTTTTCTTTGAAACCGAGGTGTAGCCAGTGGTGATGTCCTGTTTTATAGAATTCACCGATATCTTTGTGTATTAGAATCTCAAGCAGTCAAATTTGTTTTTATTGTAGCATTCGTTTAACCTTATCGTTAGATTTTCATCTTGCGCCGCATTTCCGTACATTTCTAGTTCTAATCTGTTATTTTTAGTTTTATAATTACGTAATTTTATTGCACTTGTAAAAATTTTATTTCTTCGTATTTCGTGCTGGTTTAGCTCTGGGTAGGTCAGTCCCGGTCAACAACCGTTGAATCAGGCGAAACCTGGAAAGAAAAGACTGAGAATTAGGAAAAATCGACTTTTCTTTGAAACCGAGTTTTAGTGGTAAAGCCCTGTTTTAGCATTCGTTTAACCTTATCGTTAGATACTCATCTTGCGCCGCATTTCGGCCATTTCTAGTTCTAATCTGTTGTTTTTAGTTTTTTATAATTACGTAATTTTATTGCACTTGTAAAAATTATTTCTTCGTTTTTCGTGCTGGTTTTGCTCTGGATGGGTCAGTCCCGGTCCACAACCTTTGAATCAGGCGAAATGTGGAAAGAAAAGACTGAGAATTAGGAAAAATCGACTTTTCTTTGAAACCGAGTTTTAGTGGTAAAGCCCTGTTTTATCGGAAATCCACCTATATCCTCGCGTTATTAAGTCCATAGTATCTCAAACAGTTTTTTCGTGTAGTATTTGTGTAGTCTAATCATGAGACACCGTTCTCGTGCCGCATTCAGGCCATTTCTAGTTATAATCGCTTACCTTCAGTTTATGCTTACGTAATTTTAATGGAATTCTAAACATTTTGTTCTTCCTTTTTCGTGCTGTTTTGCTCTCGGCCGGTCAATCCCAGTTCTGAAGCATCGAATAAGGTAAAACCTGTAAGAAAAACACACAGAATTAGGAAAAATCGACTTTTCTTTGAAACAGTGGTCTATACCACTATTGGTAAAGCCCTGTTTTATAGGAAATCACCTATATCCTCGTTATTAAGTCCATAGTATCTCAAACAGTTTTTCTTGTAGTATTTGTGTAGTCTAATCATTAGACACCGTTCTCGTGCCGCATTCAGTTCATTTCTGGTTATAATCGCTTTCCTTCAGTTTTATATTTACGTAATTTTATTGCGCAGCAAAAATTTTATTTCCTCGTTTTTCGTGCTGTTTTGCTCTCGGCCGATCAGTCCTGGTCCACAAGCATCCAGATCAGGTAAAACCTGTAAGAAAAACACACAGAATTAGAAAACAATCGACTTTTTCTTTGAAACCGAGGTGTAGTGGTGATGTCCTGTTTTATAGAATTCACCGATATCTTTGTGTATTAGAATCTCAAGCAGTCAAATTTGTTTTTATTGTAGCATTCGTTTAACTTTATCGTTAGATACTCATCTTGCGCCGCATTTCAGCCATTTCTAGTTCTAATCAGTTATTTTTTAGATTTATAATTACGTAATTTTGTTGAACTTGTAATAATTTTTATTTCTTCGTTTTCGTGCTGCTCTGGATCGGTCCGGTCAGTCCATAACCGTTGAATCAGGCGAAACCTGGAAAGAAAAGACGAAATTAGGAAAAAATTGACTTTTTCTTTGAAACAACGTTATGGTGGTACAGCCCTGTTTTATAGGAAATCACCTATATCCTCTCGTTATTAAGTCCATAGTATCTCCAAACAGTTTTTCTTGTAGTATTTGCGTAGTCTAATTATTAGACACCGTTCTCGTGCCGCATTCAGGCCATTTCTAGTTATAATCGCTTACCTTCAGTTTATGCTTACGTAATTTTAATGGAATCCTAAACATTTTGTTTCTTCCTTTTTCGTGCTGTTTTTTTGCTCTCGGCCGGTCAGTCTCAGTTCACAAGCATCGAATCAGGTAAAACCTGTAAGAAAAACACACAGAATTAGGAAAAATCGACTTTTTCTTTGAAACCGTGGTCTATACCACTATTGGTAAAACCCTGTTTTATGAAATCCACCTATATCCTCTCGTTATTAAGTCCATAGTATCTCAAACAGTTTTTCTTGTAGTATTTGTGTAGTCTTATCATTAGACACCGTTCTCGTGCCGCATTTAGGCCATTTCTAGTTATAATCGCTTACCTTCAGTTTTATATTTACGTAATTTTATTGCACTTGTAAAAAATTTTATTTCCTCGTTTTTCGTGCTGGTTTTCTCTGGATCGATCAGTCCCGGTCCTGAAAGCATCGAATCAGGTAAAACCTGTAAGAAAAAACACTGGAAAACCAGAAAAAATCGACTTTTTCTTTGAAACCAAGGTGTAGTGGTGATGTCCTGTTTTATAGGAATTCATCGATATCTTTGTGTATTAGAATCTCAAACAGTCCAAATTTGTTTTTTATTGTAGCATTCGTTTAACCTTATCGTTAGATACTCATCTTGCGCCGCATTTCGGCCATTTCTAGTTCTAATCTGTTATTTTTAGTTTTATAATTACGTAATTTTATTGCACTTGTAAAAATTTTTATTTCCTCGTTTTTCGTGCTGGTTTAGCTCTGGGTAGGTCAGTCCCGGTCCACAACCGTTGAATCAAGCGAAACCTGGAAAGAAAGATTGAGAATTAGAAAAATCGACTTTTTCTTTGAAACAACGTTATAGTGGTACAGCCCTGTTTTATAGGAAATCACCTATATCCTCTCGTTATTAAGTCCATAGTATCTCCAAACAGTTTTTCTTGTAGTATTTGCGTAGTCTAATTATTATTAGACACCGTTCTCGTGCCGCATTCAGGCCATTCTGGATTATAATCACGCTTACCTTCCAGTTTTTATGCTTACGTAATTTTAATGGAATTCTAAACATTTTGTTTCTTCCTTTTTCGTGCTGTTTTGCTCTCGGCCGGTCAGTCCCAGTTCACAAGCATCGAATCAGGTAAAACCTGTAAGAAAAACACACAGAATTAGAAAAAAATCGACTTTTTTCTTTGAAACCGGTGTAGTGGTGATGTCCTGTTTTATAGGAATTCACCGATATCTCTGTGTATTAGAATCTCAAACAGTCCAAATTTGTTTTTTATTCTTGCATTCGTTTAATCTTATCGTAAAAGATACTCATCTTACGCCGCATTTCAGCCATTTCTAGTTCCTAATCTATTTTTAGTTTTATAATTACGTAATTTTGTTGAACTTGTAATAATTTTTATTTCTTCGTTTTTCGTGCTGCTCTGGATCGGTCAGTCCCGGTCCATAACCGTTGAATCAGGCGAAACCTGGAAAGAAAAGACTGAGAATTAGGAAAAATTGACTTTTCTTTGAAACAACGTTATAGTGGTACAGCCCTGTTTTATGAAATCACCTATATCCTCTCGTTATTAAGTCCATAGTATCTCCAAACAGTTTTTCTTGTAGTATTTGCGTAGTCTAATTATTAGACACCGTTCTCGTACCGCATTCAGGCCATTTCTAGTTATAATCGCTTACCTTCCAGTTTTATACTTACGTAATTTTAATGGAATCCTAAACATTTTGTTTCTTCCTTTTTCGTGCTGTTTTGCTCTCAGCCGGTCAGTCTCAGTTCACAAACATGAATCAGGTAAAACCTGTAAGAAAAACACACAGAATTAGGAAAAAATCGACTTTTCTTTGAAACCGTGGTCTATACCACTATTGGTAAAAACCCTGTTTTATAGGAAATCACTATATCCTCTCGTTATTAAGTCCATGAGTATCTCAAACAGTTTTTCTTGTAGTATTTGTGTAGTCTTATCATTAGACACCGTTCTCGTGCCGCATTTAGGCCATTTCTAGTTATAATCGCTTACCTTCAGTTTTATATTTACGTAATTTTATTGCACTTGTAAAAATTTTATTTCCTCGTTTTCGTGCTGGTTTTCTCTGGATCGATCAGTCCCGGTCCACAAGCATCGAATCAGGTAAAACCTGTAAGAAAAACACACAGAATTAGAAAAAAATCGACTTTTTCTTTGAAACCGAGGTGTAGTGGTGATGTCCTGTTTTATAGGAATTCACCGATATCTTTGTGTATTAGAATCTCAAACAGTCCAAATTTGTTTTTTATTGTAGCATTCGTTTAACCTTATCGTTAGATACTCATCTTGCGCCGCATTTCGGCCATTTCTAGTTCTAATCTGTTATTTTTAGTTTTATAATTACGTAATTTTATTGCACTTGTAAATATTTTTATTTCCTCGTTTTTCGTGCTGGTTTTGCTCTGGGTAGGTCAGTCCCGGTCCACAACCGTTGAATCAAGCGAAACCTGGAAAGATTGAAATTAGGAAAAAATCGACTTTTTCTTTGAAACAACGTTATAGTGGTACAGCCCTGTTTTATAGGAAATCACTATATCTCGTTATTAAGTCCATAGTATCTCCAAACAGTTTTTTTTCTTGTAGTATTTGCGTAGTCCTGGTGTGGGCTTACCGTTCTCGTGCCGCATTCAGGCCATTTCTAGTTATAATCGCTTACCTTCAGTTTTATACTTACGTAATTTTAATGGAATTCTAAACATTTTTGTTTCTTCCTTTTTCGTGCTGTTTTTGCTCTCGGCCGGTCAGTCCCAGTTCACAAGCATCGAATCAGGTAAAACCTGTAAGAAAAACACACACAGAATTAGAAAAAATCGACTTTTTCTTTGAAACCGAGGTGTAGTGGTGATGTCTGTTTTATAGGAATTCACCGATATCTCTATTATTATTAGAATCTCAAACAGTCCAAATTTGTTTTTTTATTCTTGCATTCGTTTAATCTTATCGTAAGATACTCATCTTACGCCGCATTTCAGCCATTTCTAGTTCTAATCTGTTATTTTTAGTTTTATAATTACGTAATTTTATTGCACTTGTAAAAATTTATTTCCTCGTTTTCGTGCTGGTTTTGCTCTGGGTAGGTCAGTCCCGGTCACAACCGTTGAATCAAGCGAAACCTGGAAAGAAAGACTGAGAATAAGGAAAAATCGACTTTTTCTTTGAAACAACGTTATAGTGGTACAGCCCTGTTTTATAGGAAATCACCTATATCCTCTCGTTATTAAGTCCTAGAATATTTTATCAAATTAACTTGAATCCTCCATTTTTTGAAATTGTTTCTTTAACTTTGTTCTTTTGTAAGTTAAATTTGATTTACGATATATATTATACTTTAAGGACCTTATTCCATCAAAATAAGATTCATATTTGTTTGATTTCGTTATACCAGATGCTTTGACAAATTTGTAAGTAATTTAAAGCTCAGTTGTTATCTAATACACGTTTGTACGTAAAATTGTAGAAATATTTAAAACCCGTCTTGATACTGTTTATTTTTTATATTTTCATTATGTAGTTGGTGTGCAGGTCTCATCAGGTTGTAATTTTTTGGTTATTACCTAAATATATGTGATGAAAGGCAGGACGTTAAAATAGTACAGGGGGTATTTGTGCAAATACGGAGAGAATATTTCGTCGTCAACCGATTTAAAGCATGTAGATAAACAGTCGGCTAAAATAATGAATTTCTTGTAAATACACAAATTCATTATAGTTTTATATGATTCTAAGGGTTATGGACTACTTAGTTTCTGCAATGGTCACATGGTCACTTATAAGATGTATCATTAATAAATAATCAAAATGATCGGTCATTCAACATTTCAGTCTAAAGTTTAAATCTAGCACGCCATCACTAATATCGCTTGTGGAATGTTCTTTTTAAAAACTGTTGTGTCAAAAGAACTGTTATATTATTTAAAAAACCAGTGAAAGAACACTTTATGCAGCTAACCTTTTATCCAGCTGAATACATTTTTTTTATGGAATAGGTGGCAAACGAGCAGCGCAGCCGATGTTAAGTGATTACCGCAAGTGCGCTGTCCATTATAATATTATGTTAACGTTATTGTTTTGTATTATAAATATGTATATATACATAAATATTTATATATATATATATATATATATATATATATGTATATATATATATATATATGTATATATTTATTAATTATGGAAAGCCTCGTCACCAGTAATAAAGCTCTCCGGATCCCCACATCTGGAAAACACAGCAGCATTATACTGCTATGTTACGCTGTTATTCCACGAGGGCATAGTCTTACCTCAGTCGAGCTGAGCCATTCATTCTGCAGCTAGAAATAAACTATAGTGTAGCTCTACCACTGTCGATGAAGTCCCCAACAGCAGGAGTGCTGGAAGAGAGTTTTATGGGTCAAATAAGCTGCACTTTGAACATACTATTCTCATCTTAGTTTTTTTTTAGAAATACTGTGTGTGTAGATGAAAGTTAAATAAATAAATAATGATATATAAGAGACCTATAACGATGATGCTTTAAGTACTTGTACTTACTTCTTATTAATATATTGATTTGACTACTCCATGGGGTAGTGGTTAGAGTATATGGCTGCAGTGAAATGCCTGCGTTTGAATCTATGTCGATTAACACTTGCGCATTTACAAGATGAGTCACGTTGTCGGTAGTTTTATGCTGTATTATGAATAAGTCGGCTCTACCGGGGATGGACTACGTTTTCACAGGATATCATCATGAAATAGCAGCATAATGCTGTTGTGTTTCGTTTGACCAGTGGATGGATCCGTCATCATTTTCTTGAGGAAGCTTTACATGCATCTAAATCTCTATAATTTATAGAAGCTTAAGCGATGTTGGAATCAAGATGGATAAACAGTTGCGTGCTTCTTAATCAATATGTAATCTTTTGTATAATGCTTAAAAACTTCCTAATCAATAATAAACATAAAAAAAACCATGTTCCAGTGAACCGTGCAGAACTAAACTAATTCTGCACGGGGGCACAGTAAATTAAATAACAATTCTGTATTCTGTTTTATTACATCGCTATTATAACACAGCCGTAAATTTATTTCTAGCTATTTAGTATATTTTTAAATTCACAATGATAAACAAGGCAAACTGTGTTAAGGGAAAAAAATGTGGAAAATTGCATAATTACACTTTGTTACAGTAGTAAACCGGAACATACTTAACTTCTCAAGCACGCGGCACGCCAGTGAGAGCTACTAAAGCGGTCACCCATCAAATACTTAACATAGTTTAGTAACCTGAGTTTTAGTAATACAACGTTTTTTATTAAACAAACCCTTTTTTTTATAATCTTATTTTATACTTGTGGTTTTTTGTGTCGTACTTGGGATGACGAACCAGTTCATCTGATTTTAAGTAACGTGTGCGCCCCATAAAAGCAGGCATACATTTTTAACAAAGATTTGTCATTACTGTGCACTGAGATAGAACGCTAAAATCACCTTACACTGATTTCGATTTCTCTAAGTGATAATAATCGAACAGTCGTAAAGACCACGGTGCGGCTGGTTTCTATCAGTGTGAAATGGTCAACTGGTTTCTTATGTTTAGTGAATGGATCCGGTTCACCAGATACGGTTATTGGTAGCGAGGTAAACCATCTCGGTCTTTGCACAGTATTGTACGTGCTAACTCTACCTTACCTCATCCTGTCCTTATAGCGCACATCGCTCTACTGTACTCAAACCGTAGGTGGAATCTGTTTGCAGATGAATTAATGGTACTATTGTCGGGACGGATGGACTTCTGTGAGCGAGATAAATGAAAAAGTTAGTAGTCTTCAAAAGAATTAATGTTATTGGTTTATATTAAAGTAATTTAAATAAATAAAAATTAGCCAGAGAGATGGTTTGGGTGCTTATGTACTACAGTCCTCACTTATTATCAGAGATGTTCATAGATTCGATTGTCCCCTTAGTTTTTTTAATAAAATTCAACGTGTATACACACCGATGATTGATGAAAATTATGCAGGAGCTTGTGCTTGTTCAATACTTGTTTATACTTTAAATGATTATTATAGACATGAATTTACTACCTATGAAGAAGTACAAGCATGTATACTCGTAGATGCATTGTTTCGTCGCTAGCAGTGCTGTTAATATTACCAACATTTCCCCTTTTCCTTGTGCTAGATGGTTCATGACAATGACGGTCGAACGTGCGACCTAAAATTTTGCCGACCGTATCCTAAGCCGTTAGGCTATTGATGTTGCTGATTTTTATACCTGTGATTGTAATAATATAATATACTTTTAATTAGAATATCGGGACACTGACTAGCACAGCATCATTCGATACATCCTCCACCATCGTAAAATCCGTCCAATCGTTCCTTAAACTCGGACTTTTACCGTCTGGAGTCTGGTTCAGTTTAAGTCCGTTAATATATATTAGCTCGAACAGCAAAACAACGTTTGATCGTATTTCTAACAAAATCTAAATACGTTGAATTAACATTGATTTTTCTTATCTAAGCTGATCCTAAGCAGATGTACCCGTAGCGGTAACGAAGCAGCCCAACTACACACCGATG
>JAGSMU010000581.1:0-35054 GCA_029286865.1 Teinopalpus imperialis
ATTGATGAAAATTATGCAGGAGCTTGTGCTTGTTCAATACTTGTTTATACTTTAAATGATTATTATAGACATGAATTTACTACCTATGAAGAAGTACAAGCATGTATACTCGTAGATGCATTGTTTCGTCGCTAGCAGTGCTGTTAATATTACCAACATTTCCCCTTTTCCTTGTGCTAGATGGTTCATGACAATGACGGTCGAACGTGCGACCTAAAATTTTGCCGACCGTATCCTAAGCCGTTAGGCTATTGATGTTGCTGATTTTTATACCTGTGATTGTAATAATATAATATACTTTTAATTAGAATATCGGGACACTGACTAGCACAGCATCATTCGATACATCCTCCACCATCGTAAAATCCGTCCAATCGTTCCTTAAACTCGGACTTTTACCGTCTGGAGTCTGGTTCAGTTTAAGTCCGTTAATATATATTAGCTCGAACAGCAAAACAACGTTTGATCGTATTTCTAACAAAATCTAAATACGTTGAATTAACATTGATTTTTCTTATCTAAGCTGATCCTAAGCAGATGTACCCGTAGCGGTAACGAAGCAGCCCAACTTAATCCTTACATATGACAACGTATATGTAGTTTGATTCTATATATGGGATTGCGGCCTTTGATACCTACATCTGTAAGTATCAGAGGCACCAAAGATTCTTAGCTTTCAGGCAAACTGTATGCTCATTTGTCACGCAAACATTTCATACTACCCGGTTACTCCAAACTTACACCTCGCTTCGACGATTTTTCAGGGCTACCAAACTGGGGCACTTTCCTCGACGTGGCGAAAGCTTTCGATAAGGTCTGGCACAACGGGCTCATATACAAACTATATGAGCTCGGTGTGCCAGATCGACTCGTACTTATCATACGACATTTTCTCCGAAATCGAACCTTTCATTACCGCGTCGAGGGAACTCGTTCACCCCATTTGTGCCGGAGTACCACAAGGCTCCGTCCTAGGTCCTATTTTATACACACTTTATATAGTCCTTTTCGCCGATGACACCGGCCTCTACGTATCTGGATTCAAACCAGACGCTAATTGTAAACGCCTTCAATCTGCAGCCAACGCCTTAGGGAAATGATTTCAGAAATGGAAGATCGAGGTTAACCCCACCAAAAATGCAGCCATGTTCTTCTCTCGGCGCAACAAAACGCCAGATCTCCCAACTATAGAGTTATTTGATCGTCCAATCCCCTGGGAAAAGACAGTCAAATACTTAGGCGTCACATTAGATGAAAGACTCACCTTCGGTCCGCATATCAACCGCGTACGGAATCGAGCAGCGGTCGCCCTAGGTCTTTTGCACCCGTTAGTCAATAAAAATAACAAAATGTCCCTGCGTAATAAAATAACACTATACAAAGCGTGCATTCGACCCATAATGACATATGCAAGTCCCGTTTTTGCGCATGCCTCCCCGCGTCATATTCACCGGCTTCAGGTTATACAAAATCGTTTCATGCGCAAGGCCACTGGTGCGCCATGGTTCTTGCGTAATGAAAATCTACACATAGATCTTGAGCTGCCTACCATAGCTCAGTATCTGAAGCAGGCTTCTCGTCTATATTTCGACTCTGCTGTCACACACCCAAACCCGTTGATTGTAAGTGCCGCCACTTACAATCTCATCGCGCATCATAAATTCACCCGCCTCCGAAGGAGACCGAGGCACGCCCTCGACGACGCGACCACCAGGGCCCAAGCTCTTCATAAAACACTACACACGTACATTGCACCCTCATACCACCCCCACCAACGGCGAGGGCGTCGCAAACAAGGTTATTCGCGATACCACCATGTCACAGGCTGGTTCTCTCCAGTCAATATAGTTAGAAGCGTCCACTTCTTCTCCAGCGCCCACGCATTCCGAAGTGGTGGTACATATAGCCAATAATAATAATAGAGATACTAATGTAGATAATTCTTAGTCAGAAGCAACTGACCGAACCGAGGTTCGGCCCTCTCAGGCACCCTCGAGTCAGACGCTCTTGCGGAACAGGGTAACGGTCCAAGCCGAGGCTCCCTCTCGGGAGACTTTGTGCTAGTTACCCGCTAATAGAGGTCTCGACAGAGCGGCATAAGGGCTCGGTCACCTCTCAACCCGGCGAAACTGTAAAAGCCCTCGGGCTAACAGCGGCCATCAGCCCGAAAAAAAAAAATCGCCTCGACGACCTCACATCGATGTTCGGTAAGCAACCCGTACTTTAGCGAGATGCAATCTTAGCGTAACCGAGTTCTGGGCATATAGCGGTCAACATAGAACCTAACTTTTCAAGTCGATAAAAGAAGGAATATTCTAATAACTTATTTCTTTTTATGTGGTAAAGGATTCCGAGTATTTTGTGACGTTGTATGGAGTTTCTTCAGTTCTTACACCGGAAAGTATTTTTCTAATGATATTAAAGTTTACAAATAAGGACACTGTTCACTTGTTTTCGTTATCGACTCTCATATTTTTCAAATTAGTTAAAGCTCATTGCAGTTCACTTGATGGTAAGTGATGACTGCGGTCCATAAACCCAAAATCTGTTCCCAACAGTACAATAAGATCAGAGGAAAGTCCATATGCAGTTTTAGGGATACATGACATTCACAAAGACGTACCAGAAACGCCAGACGCCAGAAATAGGATATCCAAGGACGTTATCATCTAAGTTGACGGCATCTAATATTACATTATTCGCAAAGTTTAATTTACATTATACAATAAGAGAAAGTAAGAATTAAATCATTACTTACTTTAAAATGAATTATTTAGAATTAAAAAATTAAGCTAAAAGTAAAAGATTAAGCTATGGACAAAATACGCCGGCTCAAAGCTTCTTTATTATGCGTGTGTATGTCAGTTTCAAAAGTTGAAGATGTGTTCTGTTCTTAGAATTCGTAATGAAATTTGTGGTAGCACATGTTTGTGGAGGAAATTTTTTCGAAAGAAATTGTCACGCAATTTGGTTATATCATCCAGATACAGTGGTAGCGCGCAATTTAAAAAGGAAGATTTAACGCAATAATTTACTTTTATTGAGATACCAGCTTTGGACTCTTTTTGCAATCGGCGTTCATCATAGGGTAAACTGCGGTAAAGTTTTGAAAGACCTTCATCAATGAAGGGAAGTGAATTACTTTAATTTTTTGCATTGCATTGCATGTTTGACATCACCATCACCAACATTACTTTCTTACAAAATTCCGATACAAGGGCACCGATATGAGATCAAAATTAACTGACATGGAAAAGCTAATGTATAATGCATAAAATAGGTTTATCCTTTCGCTGAACCATGTGGTCGTAAAAATATAATATTGAACGCCTCATTTATATAATTCTGCTTTGCATAGGTCTCGTCACTTTGTATATATTGGATTGTATAGTGGCGGAATACCCAAGCAGGTCCACTACGAAATGGTATTATTCGTTTTTTGTTAATTTCTTAAAATATGTTCCAAAACTATCCTCATTAACTACAGAACATTTGAAAATTATTATAATAGTTTAAGTAAAAAGTAATGGATTTATCCATTACATTAGTAGAGATTGATTTTCGCAGGCATTACAAAGATTTAAAGAAATATTCGTTTCCCGTAGACTACTTGAAATTATGACATCACTAATCAAGGTAATAGCACTCTTATGTTCGTAGCGATAAACACCCAATCACGAACGCAATGTTACGAATAGAATTACCTTCAAATTGCTACATGTTTAATAAAGTGATAATTTTACAAATTGGTTAAAATTCATTTACATTCCAGAAATTGTCTCACTTAATATTATTTGAAGGTTTTTTATTTAGTTAGTTAAATCTATGAATATATATTTTTTCATTACAAAAGACAAATTAACGACAGGAACGTGAGAAAGGTATATTATATTCATTTATTTCTGATTTATAATACATTTTTTTATCCAATTTATATTTACGAGTATGTACTCGAGAGCGGTTTTAAGTTCGGGGAATGAGGGACACCTTTGACACCTTTGACTTCTTCGGAGGTGGTGCACCTATTCTATGCAACTGCATGATGTCTGGCTTCGACTCGGGTTCACAACAATGAACTTAAATTTTAACTCCATTAACAATTTGACACAATACACCATCCTTGTCTTCATTACAATGGTACAAACGCAAGGGAACATTTTGTGCGCTGTTGTTATTGCAGCGGGTGGGTTCTGATAATGCTGACGTCTCAGGACCCATCTTGAGCTGACCGTAGTCATGCCAAAAATAATTATGAAGGATTTTAAAAATGGTCCAATCGAACACCTTTTCTCCAAGTTGTTTCTTCTTTAGCTGAGTCTTCTAAAGGCTATAGTCAGCTAAACTGATTTTTCATCAAAAATCCTCCTTTACATTTTATGACTTTCACAAGTCTCAGCATACGGGCAATCAATTTGTCAATAATGTCTTGTGATACATTGTTTCAAATTTCGCATAAAGCATTCCACATCTTCTCGCCTGGATGGGACACGATTTCTATCAAGTTCTTCCCATAAAAGTTCAATGGGATTGAGATACGGGCTCTGCAGAGACCAAAACGTTTAAACGTTTTTTAACACCCTTGTGCCTCTTTCTCTTCTAAATATCCTCTACACAATTTTGAGCTATGCTTTGGATAATTATTTTCGTACTGTTCCTTTTTCAAAATTCCTTCAATTTTTAATCAAATCGCCAGTTCCTTGCCTAGAGAAGCAACCCCATACCAATATTAAGCCACCATGCTTGATTGTCGGGACTACACAATATGACATCATCTTTTCTTGAGCACTGCGTCGAACGTACTTGGATTCATCGGTCCAAAGCCCTTTTTTAAAATCTTTTTCAGTTCAATCTCGATGGGCATCCGTTTTTTTTTTTGCGGCCTTAGCAGAGCTTTTTGAACGGCAACGCGACCATACAACTTCGCATCTCTCAGTCGCCGTCTAGATTCTGTTGATGTTGATGCTTTTAGCCTATGTGGCTCTTACAGCTTCATCGGACACAGGGTTCACGGACTGAGGGATCCGTGAGCTGGTTATATTGCTTGTTCCCTATTTTGGTTCTCTTACTTACTCAAATTGCTCATAAACTGAGCGTGTCGCTCTACTCTCTGGTCTCATACCAATCTGTCTCTGTCGCCGTTTTACTTTAGTCAATGAAAAGGTTTAACTCGGGTTTTGTTTACTTCAACGCGAATTTCTGATGTTGTTAAGCGTCTATTTCGCTTGCTGGTAACAACAATGAAATTATCTTCACTAGACGTGGTAGCTCTCGGCCTTCCCGACCGTGGATGATCTTTAAAGGTGACTTTCTCCCTGTATCCAGTTATTGTGTCGTGAGCACAAGTCTTCGATAACTTCAGTTGTGAAGCAATCTCACCTTCGGATTTGCCTTCATTATGTAAAACAACGAGGGCAGAACGGACTTCACTGCTAATTTCTCGAGCTTTTCTCATTTTATGACGTCTTCACTGTTTCTACAGTGACTCTACCGCAAGTTTAGACTAATTGAGATTTTTTGTGAACAAACCGAAGTAAACTCGGGCAGTAATAAGTCAGAAGCACGTGTTTTCAGGAGTTAAATAATCCTAATTATTGACCAATACATAACAAAAGCAAAGTAATTAGTAATGAAGACATTAACATAATATTATTACGACTCTACCCCTGACTCTAGCGCAGCGTTTTTCGGTGTTTGAAAACAATAGATGTTTATTGTCCAATAACTTGAAAGTAAACAAAAGAATGACATCTTTAAATATTCTGTACTAACAATAGAATATGCAGATGTGCATTTCTTTTATTTATCCTTTGGGATTTTATTACAATTGATGGATAATAATGTTGTTTATGTGTGGTCTTAAACTTTTGGCCAGCAGGGTAAAGGTATTCAACAATAACAATGCCATGAAGCCTCTTAAAACGCAGAACCAAATATCAAGAATACATGCTGACAAAAAAAGTAAGCACTTGTCATCCTTTTAAGCACTTAAAGAACTAGAGAAATGGCCATCCATAAGATCGATGTTTGCATCATCACCTTTGCAAGACGTTGATGGTTTACGAGCGTCCTATAATATATATTTAATAATAGCGAAGTCGCTGTGACCCCAGACAATTGGAGAGCAGCTTATTTTAACATCCATTGCGGAGACCCTCAAGAATATATTGCACAAGCCCGCACATGATATTATAAAGAGAATTCCTTTGAGGACGTGGAAAACATTTAATGCAATTTATTACAGGTGGTCTGTTCAGATTCTCTCCCCAGTTGGACTAGACTATATTACAAAGGCAATGGTGCTCTGTTGTTAGGATATGTTCGATATATTAAAGATGAAAATATTGGCCAAGAACTTTGTGCTACATATACCAGAGAAGAATAGATTTTTCATGCTGTGGAACGTATATTTACAGACAAAGCTATCCGATGGAAGAGCTTTGTTTCTGTTGCGACTGATGGTGCAAATTCAGATCTTTTTAATTCCGTTAGAAATTTAATCGACGAGAGGAAAAAACAACAAGAATGTAGCCTCATCTCATTCGAATTAGGTTACAAAATTTATCTTGAACTTTTTAATAAAGTATGCCAACTTTTCGACTTAATTTTATTTATCCAATCCCAAAGATTTGCCGGAAGTCTCCAGTCGTTGTGATTAAAATTACGTATAATTAGTAGTATTTAAAACCAGTATACAAGACTAGTACATATAATCTCATCAAAAGAAGCTTTATTCAAGCAGGTTTATACAAAACACTTTTGAATAAACGTGGACTACTGCTTCGTATGGTGAGAAGAAACGACAAGAAACTCGACTAGTTACTCTTTTTTATTGATGCATATAGGCATACGCTTTGTTTTGATTTGTGGCTAAAAATTAGCGATTGGTTTGAATTTTGTTTTAATATCTTTTCTTACAGCTTACCTTGATATTTTGTTATACACAGTATTTTAGTTTAGTGAATACCATAAAAGTGCAAATAACATATACTTTAGATCACAGAACTTGGGTGTATAAGTCACAAAACTGCATCAAAGATTGACTTCTAGACACATATAAGAAAATGTCCTTTATTAGTTTTATGTTTTCTATAAAAAATAAAACTTCATAGACTAACGAAGAAGATAAATAATTATTAAATGTATTAACTGAATACGTTTACATTGTCGTCACAATTATAGACAAATATAATTGTGATCAAGGAAATTTTTAAATGCTCTCCGTCCTAATTAAATATTGATATACTTAAAATAATAATTTTGGAAATCATTTGTGCGGATTTGATTTTAAAGATTGTAAGTACTGTCACTTACAATCCCCTGTCGAATATCCCCCGCGTCCAAAGGACCCCTCATGCCTTCGTCGACTCCCACCACCAGGGCCCAAGCCCTTTATAAAACACTACACACATACCTATACTGCACCATCATACCGCTCCCGCCGACGGCCGAAGACGTCGCAAACAACAGAATTATACGCGATACCGCCAAGTCAAAGGCTGGTTCTCACCAGTCAACATCAATAGAAGCGTCGCTGGAGTTTCTTACGTCACTTCTTCTTCAGCGACAGCACATTCCGAAATGGTGGTACTGTTAATCAATAATAATAGAGACATTAAATTTAGATAATCCATTGTGAGAAGCAACTTATCGAGCCGGCCCGGTAGAGGTTCGGCCCCTCGGGCACCCTCGAGTCAGTTGCTCTTGCACAAGGGTAGCGGTCCAAGCCAAGGCTCCATTTCGGACGTCCTTGTGCTAGTTACCTACTAATAGAGGTGTCGGCTCAGTACCATAAGCGCTCCGTCACATCTCAACCGTAAAGCGCTCGGGCTTACAGCGGCTAAAAAAAAGTGATTTTTAAATTTTGTCTTTTGTCTATTTATATGTAATTGTCAGTTTATATTTTATTCTATTCATTATTTTCTCTCAGACGATTTCTTACGGTTTTTCTAATTAGCCAAAAGAACATTTCCTTTAATTAATTTATTCCGTCGAATTAAGAAAAGAAAGATGTTTATATATTAGAAAACTCTGGTGACTGTTCGAAATGTACATGTGCGTCTTAGTTACTACTGACGTAATCGACACTACGAGACAAGCAAAAGATTAATGAAACAATACTAACTATTCTTAATGAAACGTGGATTAATTTTAGATTACGGTGGAATTATTTGAAATGGGTTGCGACCGTAATTAAAGACGTTTTAAAAAAGGCTTTTAAGACAATTTCATGTTATCACTTTCATGGAAAGAAAAATATTTAAAAAAAGATCTTCACAAAATAATTGTTGGCAAAAGCAATTTATATTTCTTCTGAAGGATAATATTAAGTTTTAGTATTTCAGATTCCCTGGAAGCAAGAAATGAAATGACGTAGAAAATTACCACTATAATGTTCGTATACATTAAATGAAGAACTTGCAACTTGCAAAACAATAATGTTCATCCAAACAATTTCTTGCTTCCAGGGTTTCGAAATAGAACATTTAACACACTAAATTAATTGCTCTTCCACTGCTATAACTACCTATAACTATAGTTTAACACAAAAACATAGGATTATACCTAATAAACATTTAAATAAAATTTCAAAGACACATGATAAGTGAAAAGAAATATGTATAAATCATTTTTAACATTAACCATAACGTAATTTAAAAATATATGGATATTGAATGTCATTGTAAATGTTGAATCTAAATTGTACCTCAATATTAATCGATTAAATTAAATTAAACATGTGTCAAAATAATTTACTTTTATAAATATTCAAACTATCGTGAGTGATATCAATGATTTTCTTAAATCTTGATATTCTTCTTTCCTTTTCGATGATATATCAATTTCTCTTTTTTCATTGTTCGGCAACACTTATGGGTTTTAAACTGGCCTCGTATAGCCGTTAAAGTTCATGTTTCTGGATATATTGGCCAGGCCAGGAGATAGTTTTCAGATGCATGATATACATCATAATCCAAGCCATTGGGTTGACCTCTCCTAGAAAGCTTGTCTTTACATCGGCTAACTTGAGTACATATATTGTTAAGCGACTTCCAGTTGTCCACGGATGTTTATTTCAGGATGGAACTTTTTCTATTGGAGAGACAAAGAAAGACGTTGTAAATTTGTTCTGCCATACCCTTTTTCTGCCTCCCTGACTTCATCTTCACAAGCAATTACGGAAGCGTGGAAACTTGGCCAGCTCCCTCAACTATGTTAGATTAGTGTGTGCTCATAAGCGAGCGTTTTATGTCAGCTTCCTGCTTCTATTTTCAATAGCCATTTGCTACTCTTCCGTGAACTACCGAAAGTGCAGCGTCAGCCATATGAAAAAGCATTTTTAACGGAGCACGTTTACTGTCCGGTACGGTGTTACAAAGAAGTTCGGGTAGTGTTTTTGTACGAAGGTAATTCGGTGGTGTAATCTTAAAATGTCTTCCTAGAGAACGGTTAGCTACTTAGTTACGTAGGTAGGTAGGTGTTGTATATGTGAATATTGCCAAAATATTTTTTTTTTTTGTACTCAGAGTAACTGTCTGTCATGTTAGTTTTCTACAATTACCAATTTAATTAGTGCTCGCTCCTTATCTAAAATTTAATTATCTTAGTTGTTTTCCCCAAAACGAAAATAGCTAGCGAGCTAGGGCATCTTTCTCATACAAGAAGAGATTAGTATTAAAATATATAAAGGCTGTTAAATAAATTAAGAATCTCTTTCACATTTAACTATTTGTTACCAGGCTGATAAAGCTTTCTGGTTCCAATAGCAATCAATCGATTGAAAAAATCAAGCTTAAGCCGCTCTGAATGGAAAAACTCAAATGCCTTTGATCAAAATGAAAAAATGGAATGTTAAAGAGTAGACTCACTAGCGGGTTACATGTGATGGAAGAAATGTGACGCAATGATAACGAGGAAGATTGATGAGGGAATGGAGGCAGTTTCTACTGAAGCGCCAATGTGTACGTTAGGAATGTTTTACTTGAAAATATTAGCAAACATTATTAGGTACCTAAACTAATAAATATAATATATGAATATAAATGTTATAAAGTAAGAATATAATTTTGCAACAAATATTGTAATTAAATAATGAAGTTAATTCAGAATAAAAGTAAATAAGAGTAAAGTAACAGCCTATATATATCTTCTTTTGAAAATGATTTGATTGAGATTCTCATCATCTTTATAAAAATGGTAAGGCTTTAAAAAGTTCTGCACAGAAGTTGCTTTCTAATTCTGAAAACAGTTGAAGTATTGGTTTTTTTTAAATTACATTGAGAGTAACAAACGAACACACAGTTCACCTGATGGCAAATGATTCCTGCGGCCAATGACAACTGCAGTCGCCCTTGACAAGGAATCATAATGCAAATGCGTTGTCACCCTTGAAGTACTGAAATGGAATGCGTCGTCACCAGTAATAAAGGTCTCCGAATCCCTACACTCACCATACAAAACACGGCAGCATTATGCTGCTTTTTTCGGTGGTATTCTGCGAGGGCACAGTCCAACCCCGGTCGAGATGACCCATTCATTCGGCAGCTAGCAAAAAAACTGCAGTTGAGCTCTACCACAGTTAAAATTTCTTGTTAAAATTCATAGCCAGACAGACATAGTTTGTTGTCCAATGCCAGTGCCAATGAAACCCACCTTAATAATAGCGTTTGAGCAAATTTATATCATGAATGGATCAGCTCGAACGAGGAAAGACCACGTTTTCACATAACTCGGGTTAACAGCGGCCATCAGCCCGAAAAAAAAAAAAAAGCGGAAGCTTCCTTGATAAACCTAAGAGAAAACTAAATCACTCTGCACATTATAATAAAATTAACTACAATCGTCGACAAGTTATTAAATCGTTACATGTTTTACTACATATTCTAACCAATAATTAAGTAGTTTAATCCTAAATACATTGCAACAAAGGCAATAACGATAAAACCATTATTAAACCATTGTTCTATTTAACCAGCTACGAAATTCAAATATACAGATAAATACGTCAGATAATCTCAATGAAGAAATATATTTTAAAATTATTTGTACTTTATTACAACAGAAAGGTTTATTCAACTAAATAAATTTAAATTTCTTAATAAGCCTGCAACCTCAGTTCAATGACCGGTGACTTGAACATATATTGCTAACTTGAAAACGTGACACCCTATTCCTGGCGAGGAAGTGTTTTAACATCAATGGTGTAGGCAGTTTTCAGCTATAAAATCGTAGCCTGTTCGTCGATTTAAGTCTGAAATATCTCGTCCTTTCCCTATTCATATAAAAAAGGTAGCAATTAAACAGGATTCATTGATTTAGTAAGTAAATTTAGTAGTGTGAGATTTTTTATTCCATTAAATTAATTATTAACGAGGGAAGAGCATTAAATTATTCCGTCAGTGACTTGTTTGTATTTACGACTCCCGGAAGAGTCACTTTGCCCACACTAAGTGCAAAAGTTTGTAACAATTGTGTAAGACATGATATATTTCTAGTTTATTGTACATTGAGAGTAAAAAAGAGCGCACAGTTCACCTGATGGCATGGAATCATAATGCAAATGCATTGTCAACCTTGAGGACTGAGATGGAATGCCTCGTCACCAGTAATAAAGGTTTCTGGATCTCTACACTCACCAAACGAAACACAGCAGCATTACGTTGCTATTTTAAGTTGATATAATGTGAGGGCTTGATCCTACCCCGCTCGAACTGACCCATTTTGCAACTAGAAACAAACTGCAGTGTAGTTCTACCACTGTTAACAAAAATTAATAATACATTTTTATACAATTTACACAATTCATTGCAATTCATATATGGCATGGAGTGGCCACCCCAGGCCGGCTCATTGCCATAGGTAGAACGTGTATGGTACTTGTCTTTCCTTCACCGTGGATGAGCAAAGTACGGCTACTACGGCTTTGTTGTTGCTGCCATATATGTTACTTAATGGATTAAGTCTGTCTTGAACCATAGTGGATCGCTGTAGGATGACGTTGATAGTTCGAAAATTGTAAAAATGAACACAAATAAATTAGGAAATTTTGTGTCTGACATGTACTCGGATATAATTTGTCACAAGTTTAAGACGAGGGTTAGACAGGCACGCAAAATCTGTAATTGTGTGCGCTTGATAATATATTACTAACAAACTAATTATAAACCTCCAACTCTGCTGCTTAAAAATAATGAAACAGCGACTTCATTGAAGTCAAATGCCGCCTATGAGCACATTCACACACATTTTTAGATTTTGAATTGTACTTTCATTTCCCATAATTTATCACCAATAGTCATCATTCATCAGGTTATTGTTCAACGTACTTTCAGAGGTAGCCATTATTCATTTCGTATTGTTTTGAGAACTGAACAGAACTTAAGTGACGAGATCTCGGCTGGATAGCGAGTTTCATTTCCGTCCACTATTACTTAAACGAAAAATAAGTATGTAGATTTACATTAATATCGTATACACATGTAAATTAACTTTCAGAAACAAATTAAGAAGTTCAATTTAGGGTATGTGTGAACTCAACAAAATCGTAACAGAAATATCTTTGAAGTATATCATTTGACCCCGATTGCGAAATGTGCTGCAAACAATTCAGATTTACATTTAGATTTACTTATGGGTAAATCTAAATTTCAGGCAACTTATAAAAAATTTGAGAAGTGCAAAACGTGTTTCCAAGTCTCCCAGATTCCTGATACTGAAAAGAATCTAGACTGCCATACTGAGTCTATGTAAACGTAAAATAAAGTAAAGTAAAAAGTAGGTAATACGAAAGAGAAAACATATAAAAGTGTTTGCTTAGGGCCATCCTTAATGAGGAACTAGAAGCACTAATGACGTCCTACACTTGAGGTTGAAAAGGGTAAGTAGGAAATTATGCGTTATTATATATACAAACCGGGTTTGACACGCTTCACCCTCGTAATGCTATTTATATATACCTATATCTTAGATTCAGCATTCCTTTTATAGCGCAATGGATCTAGATATAAATTACCTCATTCCGAAAAGCTTTCGAGGAGTTTTCATAGTCTAATTCTTTCAAAGAAAACGAATGGGAGAAGAACTTTTCAAGAACCGTGCATTTGACCGTGTTTTTTTTTTAAATAATCCCACAGATATGGTTTAGTACGACGACTGCTTGCTCGATTCCAAAAACAAACATGGCGTTATAAAAGTATCTGTATAAATTACAATTTACGCTCCCTGGAATCCTGGTCATAGTAAATAGATTTCACTAAATAAAAAATAAATAGAGAGTTCTAATGAAACTCTAATAGGGAAAAAAAAATTATAGATCTCATCATCATCATTATCTCGATGGTTAACATATATCTACTCTGTGGATTAAGCCGTCGTCAGCTGTATATCGAAACCGATACAACTTAGGGACCTAGATAGACCTATACAAGAAAAGAGTTAACACCTTTCTTAAAGGCCGGCAGTGCACCTACGAATCCACTGAAAAAATCTTATACGCTAAAACATAAGGGTTCTATCTGCATAAGTAATGGCCTATTGTGTTGTAGTCCATTTAAGTTAATACAACTCTTGAGCGTTCAATAAAAGAATGGGGATGATTTGTGTATTCTGCACATTAGTACTATTAAGGACAATTACTAAAGTTTACTAATTAAATATAAGCACCTGGACGCCCTCTCGCCTTAACCTAATTTACCAAGCATGTTAAATATGTAATTGGGCGCTCTCAAAATCAACGGCAATAGATGTACAGAGATAGTTGCCATGCTTTTTGAAGTACATACATTAAAAATATTGCAGTCCCTGCTTTTCTATGATATTGCCAGAGATAGAGCTACACTGCAATTTGTTTCTAGCTGCAGAATGAACGGGTCAGCTTGATCGGGGTAGGACCACGCCCACAGAGAACACCAACGTAAAAAAGCACCATAATGCTGTTGTATTTCGATGAGTATAGGTGAGTATAGGTATCCGGAGACTTCTATTACTGGTACCGAGGCATTCCATCTCAGACCTTAAGGGTAGCAACGCATCTGCCTTACTAATCTATATATATATATATATATATATATATATATAAATACTTGTAATGTACTTCATTTTTGAGCGAGAAAATAATCAGCCCTGTAGTCAGCGACAAAGACGCGTTGCGGCTTTAGTTTATTAAAAACTTTATCGTCCACAGAACATAATTAGTCTTAGTTTTATATTTGTGCCATTTTCTTATTTTCGCTGTCCCCGATGGATGTAAATCATAAAGAAAATATTAATATAAAGTAAAAGACTAATAAAATAACAGACAGTTAAAATATAAAATTAAAAAATCAACAATACTGAGGAGTGTCAGGTTTTAGTCCGAAGGAATAGAACGTTAATCTATATTGTAAGAGTGGGTCACGGGAATTTTTGTATCCCGACAAGAATGTTTATATCGGTTGTTTATTGCTCGCGAATATGAAATTATGCTATAGTTATATAAATCATCAGATGTTTTTTTGAAAATTCACTTTACAAGTTAATATTTTTAAATAGTGTACGTTTAATGAAAATCTTCGAACCAATCTCTATCCTATTCTTAAATAGGTTTTGAAAATAAAATGGCCGGGGCTGGGTACATTTAAGCCGTAATCCTAAAATCACCATCCTCGTAGACATGTCAAAGGTGCAACTGCTGGCAACGAACATAGAACCAAAATCCAGAGATATTCTGCCCGGAGATACAATTAACTAGTGCTCCTGTTCTTTTTTTCTTCAGCTCCAGGGTTCACCTAACTGTCAACGTGTAATATAAATGAGGTGTTTATTAGAGTTTATTTAGGAGAGTTAAAAATGCATGATTAAATACCAGGATATACACACCTCCCACAAAGATAACACTGAGTAGTCGCGTTAAGCACCACGGCTTCTCCGTGGAAATTCTTCACGGGTGTTAATTTCCCGAACGCATGCGAGTTTTCAAAGTTCAAGTTTAAAATATTCTTCTACGAATATAATGAATGAAATATTCTAGAAATAGTCACAAATATAAGAATTATGGAAGATACCCTTGAATTCTTCAAACCAGGCGGAATATTAATATTGGAAATCATAAGTGCTGCCCAAGGGTTCGCTTCAGAGAGAATCACAAATCTTATAGGGTTTGTTACCGTCCATTGATACAATTTTGTTACATATTATATCTGTTCAAAACACTAGATGTACACTGATAACTTATTAGCAAATACCTAATTATCGGTAACGGTTGCAGTCCATTTTAGCCCAAAGGAGTTGTAAGGCAACTCTTTTTTATTCTTAATTAACTGCCCATAGACAGATAGATAGATGTCTATGGACAGCAAATTAATTGCAGTCAGTGAAATGTGTGTTGTTTTTAATTAATAAAAAAACTTTATATATAAACAAATTATACCTTATGCATAATGTTATAAAATACTATGAATTTGCAAGTCTCTGTAGGCAAAGATGCCTGAAGCTGTGATTTATAGTGTATTGCAATATGTTACGGACGACGCTTCCGAGTAATTTGTCATGCCAAAACTCATGAAAGATGATATCTAGACAGAATCTGTGCTGCTTAACTTGCTGACCAATGGTGCTGTGGCATATAGTCAGAGTACCTCGCCTAGATTCGATTGTTAGTCGAGATCTATGATTGTGTATTACACAAAATATTCGTTACGAATTAACAGTGATAATAATTTTTATTTAAATTAAAGTTTTCACGCATTAAATCTAGTACACCTCGGAAAAAATCGATAAGAAATTCTGTAAACGGTCTTTATTTTATGACTTATAACGTAAATTTATGTAATTTATCTCTCGTGTTACTTATTGACCTGTGAAGCCATAACACCTTCTAGGTCAATTACATGGTACTCGCCCACGGGATGCAATAAATGAATGGTGGTAATTTCATAAGAGTACACCTCTTTTTTACTTTTACTATAATAGTAAGTATGTATGAAAATTTTATTAAAGCTAAATTATTTTTTTTTGGGTTAGACAGCTTTTTTCGTAGTAGTATGTAGTTGTCTATTTAAGCATTTAGTATTAGACTTATTATTTAAAACTAGAATATACGGTCTTGCTAATGATATGAAGAAATTAATATTGACTCAATTCTATAACGTAAATCAACTCAAGAGAAATTTGATATTCACATTAAGATGGCCTCTTAACGATTTTTTTTCCTTACACAGTACAAGCTTGTGGATGGACCTTTATTATTGAATAACTAAAGAAGAATATCGTAAAAACGTACATGTGTAATTGTAATTGCTTTGTACGTGATGCAAGGGAAACTCAATTTCATGTAACAGAACACGTGAGGTGGTGATTTACTACAATTAATGAATAGCACCCAGCCAACATACGGGAGTAATAAATGTTGATAGAGGCGTACAGTTTAAGTCGATATAATTATCCCCTTTAACTGTATTCCAACAAACAAAAATAAGTATAATTTAAGTATCTTATAGCTCTTATTCCAGGAGACATTAGGGAAAAGATTACGTCTACGCGTCCATGCCAATATTTTTCTAATTCGTTTCTAACATAGAAAAACGGAATGGGTAATGTTGCATTAGCCATATATTTATTTTCAATTATATCGGTACCGAGGAGTGAAATTCGTTTTATCATCACAAATATCAGTTTACTACAACTGTAAACAATAGTAAGCTATCACTCGCAGAGCCAACGTGTCGTGGCAACGTGTTTAACTATCGTCAAACAAGCAACTCAATTAGGATAAAAGTGCTTTTTTGTTTAAGCATAAGCGCAAACATTAATGGCACGTGCAACCAGAAAGATCAATTCTCTGTTTATGAAGTTATTTGAAACAGCAAATGCTATCTAAGGGCATGAGGACCAAATGTAGTCACACACGAGCTAGAATCCTATGTGAGGGCGTGAGTGACTCACACACGTGCTAAATTTGTAGACACTAAGGTTCTTCTAGTGCATATTCAGTAGTTTTCATATATATAGATTATACTGAAGTTTTCGTATATTGTTTTTAAAATTGGCACTGCGGAAAAATGCTTATAAAAAAAAACTGTACTAAAACTGGTAGTGTCACGTCTATGTTTATACCATACCATTAAAGAAAAATATTTATAAACAAAAAAACAATATAATTTTTTTTATTAAATACATCCTATACATTACGGTAAAACTTCTAAACTTTACTCACTATGTGATGAAGGAATAAAAAAAGTTTTCTAATAATACAAATCTTATTGTTGAGTGAAAACAATAGAATATAGTGAAATGTTCCAGATGGAGAAACGAATCAAGCAACAATAATTCAAGGAGGAGGAGGAATTTGGTTTCGCTGTCGCGGTAAGCTTCAGTTCAATGAACCTGTTATTATTCTGATATTATATTTAATATTTTATAAATCAACGTACGTGTTAATATGCGCATTAAAATCGTGTTAAATTAAGGCTCAATTTATATGTATCTTTATAAGGAATTCGTGAAGTATTTGATCACTTCTAAGTATTGGTGTATTTAACAATTTTCATTTAAAAACAAAATAATATTAAAAGTTAACTAAATGATTAAATAAAGATTTAAATTATTATCACAAAGCTGTGTTCCTCATATGACTAAGCAGCAAGTTAGGTGTATAGAACTTTCTGTTTTGTAATGTTTTCATGTATGAACGAGATAGGAACCAGTTATCTTATCACCCGCGGCAAGGATGGGTTCCTTTTAGAACTTTCTCTTTCAAGAACTCCCAAATGATCTTCAAAAATGATGCAAATACGGAGAATTTACTAAGAGAAGACTGACAACATAGTACGAATAGTGGTAGAGCTACACTGCAGTTTGAGTCTAACTGCAAAATGAATGGTTCACCTCGACTGGGGTACGAATACGCCCTCACAGAGTACCGGTGTTTAATAGCCGCATAACGTTGCAGTGTTTCGTCTGGTGAGTGAAGGGATCCGGAGAACTTTATTACTGGTGACGAGGCATTCCATCTCAGTCCTTAAGGGGGACAACGCATCTGCATTATGATTCCTTGTCAAGGATGAATATAGATGTCATGGGCCGCAGGAATCACTTGACAGGTTAACAGTGTGCTCGTTTGTAACTCTCAATGTAATAAAATGTAAATAAAAAAAATAGATTTATGCTTGCTTTATTCATTTGTTTCGCCTCTGATATTGCCAGTATCTTATTGTCAGATCTATCTAAATTATATATCATTCTTTTGCATAAAATACCTACCCTATGTAGACGCTAAAGAATATAAAGAAAGAATTTTCTTTTCGTTAACAGAAAAATATAACAGAATGAGAGCGAAAAACTGTACAAAAAATAAAATTCATGAAGTCAAATTAGATCCCCTTTTGAGCAAGTTTGTGCGGTATTAGTGTTTCAGCGCTGGACTGAAATACTTACTTCAAGATCAATAATTAAGAAAGAAACAAACATACAATTGCATTGTACACTAATATAATTACAAAATGTTGTGTATTTTGTAAAATAACATCATAGCCTGTGATATTATGTGGTTTGTGCTCTGTGCTCTGTGCTGTCAAAGGGTAAATTACAGAAATTTATTGTGTTCTAAGGTAATTTGTTACGTTTGTCTTTATTTGTATATGTCGTTTGTCTCTGAATGAGGAAGATAGAGTCATTAGGAGTCAGAAACAAGGCTGACCTCAAAAACTTGTTTTATTGACCTTAGTAAAAAATTTGAATTGTATACTATTTATACGATACTATGTATGAAAAGACAAAAACTGGTAAATAATAATAATAAACTAACATTTATGTTTTTTTTTGATAATATTAAGGTTGACACACGAGCACATAGTACTCCCGTTGGCGACTTATGACTGATGCCCATTCAATCTATATCCTACCTCACGAAAGATCCAAGATGCACAAACGTTAACAACCCTGACGACTATAATATAATGTCACATTACTTTTGATAGGGTATCCGGATCCCTAAACACAACATATGAAATATATCAGTGAATTCATATACGAATAAAAATCGTAATTTATTTTTTTGATTGATGATTTATTTTTGTTTGATTTGACTGTATCCCAAAGAAAATATAGGAGGATAGTTTTGGAACATATTTTAAGAAATTAACAAAAAACGAATAATACCATTTCGTAGTGGACCTGCTTGGGTATTCCGCCACTATACAATCCAATATATACAAAGTGACGAGACCTATGCAAAGCAGAATTATATAAATGAGGCGTTCAATATTATATTTTTACGACCACATGGTTCAGCGAAAGGATAAACCTATTTTATGCATTATACATTAGCTTTTCCATGTCAGTTAATTTTGATCTCATATCGGTGCCCTTGTATCGGAATTTTGTAAGAAAGTAATGTTGGTGATGGTGATGTCAAACATGCAATATCTATATAAATAAATTAAAGTAATTCACTTCCCTTCATTGATGAAGGTCTTTTAAAACTTTACCGCAGTTTACCCTATGATGAACGCCGATTGCAAAAAAGAGTCCAAAGTTCGTATCTCAATAAAAGCAAATGATTGCATTAAATCTTCCTTTTTAAATTGTGCGCTATCACTTTATCTGGATGATATAACCAAATTGCGTGACAACTTCTATCAACAAAAAATCCTCCACGAACATGTGCTACTACAAATTTCATTACGAATTCTAGGAACAAAACACATCTTCAACTTTTGAAACTGACATGCAACGCATAATAAAGAAGCTTAGAGCGTATTTTATCCTTAGCTTAATCTTTTGCTTTTAGCTTAATTTTTTAATTCTAAATAGTTCATTTTAAAGTAAGTAATGATTTAATTCGATTAATATATTTCTTCTTACTTTCTCTTATTGTATGATGTAAATAAGGTTTAATTAAACTTTGCGAATAATGTAATATTAGATGCCGTCAACTTAGATGATAACGTCCTTGGATATCCTATTTCTGGCGTCTGGCGTTTCTGGTACGTCTTTGTGAATGTCATGTATCCCTAAAACTGCATATGGACTTTCCTCTGATCTTATTGTACTGTTGGGAACAGATTTTGGGTTTATGGACCGCAGTCATCACTTACCATCAAGTGAACTGCAATGAGCTTTAACTAATTTGAAAAATATGAGAGTCGATAACGAAAACAAGTGAACAGTGTCCTTATTTGTAAACTTTAATATCATTAAAAAAATACTTTCCGGTGTAAGAACTGTAGAAACTCCATAAAAGTCATAATTTACTCGGAATCCTTTACCACACACTAATAAAAAGAAATAATTTATTAGAATATTCCTTCCTTTATCGACTTGAAAAGTTAGGTTCTTTGTTGACCGCTATATGCTCAGAACTCGGCTAAGTTTGCATCTCTCTAAAGTACGGGTTGCTTACCGAACATCGATGTGAGGTCGTCGAGGCGAGGTGTAAGTTTAGAGTAACCGGGTAGTATAGAATGTTTGCGTGACAAATGAGCATACAGTTTGCCTGAAAGCTAATAATCTTTGGTGCCTTTGATACTTACAGATGAAGGTAGGCATCCCATATATAGAATCAAGCTACATATACGTTGTCATATGTAAGGATTAAGTTGGGCAATTTCGTTACCGCTACGGGTACATCCGATTAGGATCAGCTTGGTAAGCAAAAATCAATGTTAATTCAACGTATTTAGACTTTGTTCGAAATACGATCAAACGTAGTTTTGCTGTTCGAGCTATATGTTAACGGACTTAAACTGAACCAGACTCCAGACGGTAAAAATCCGAGTATAAGGTACGATTGGACGGATTTTACGATGGTGGAGGATGTATCGAATGATGCTGTGCTAGTCAGTGTCCCGATATTCTAATTAAAAGTATATTATATTATTACAATTACAGGTATAAAAATCAGCAACATCAATAGCCTAACGGCTTAGGATACGGTCGGCAAAATTTAAGGTCGCATGTTCGACCGTCATTGTCATGAACCATCTTTTTTTTTTTTTTTTGACGGGGGGGAATCTTCAAAAGATACCCTGCCTCCTGGGGGTGAGACAGGGTTATGTGGGACTTGTAACCACTAAAACCCCCCCGGTGGTCATCCTCAGTGCATTAAGCGGGGCTCCGGGATCGCAGGGATAGGAACGCACCGGTGCCCCTCTGCACCGTGCCTGAGCACTTCACTGGGGAGGAAAAACCTTCCCTAGCACCCTCGCGGTGCTACGGCAACTCGACACCACTACGAGTTGCCGTCCTTCCCGGGTCCGCTTCCCGGGTGGTCAGAGCCCCCACCCTGATCACCCGCGAACCCGAAGTCCCCTTTTAGTCACCTTGTACGGCAGTCAGGGGGTACCTTAGCCCTATTCTTATGCCCGGGACTAAAGGGCTGACGGGCCGGTGCGTCCGTTGCCACCGCCCCGGCGTCGTCGTCTCCGAGCGGGATCGGCCCTCTCCCGATCACGCTGGCGGTCTCCTTCTGTACCATGACGGCTTCACAGAAGGAGACCAGCGCCTTCCACGTGCCTTTATCCGCCAGCGCAGCCGCTACTGCGACTGGCGGAGAGAGATCTTGCCCGATCCTCTGGACCAGGATCCGCCGCTCGGACTCCCACGCAGGGCACTCGGCGAGCGTGTGCTGTGCGAAATCCCGGTCCCCACCACAGTGGTGGCATTGCGTTGTCGATTCGCGTCCAATCCTGTTCAAGTACTCACCGAAACACCCGTGCCCAGTGAGTACCTGCGTCAATTGGAAGGTGACGTGCACCTCTTCCCCCGCTCGCAGCCAGGCTTCGAAGCTCAGCAAGAGCGCGCTGACCGTGCGCTGGCGCGAGAAACGAGGCTCTTGGAGCCTCTCTCGCCACACCCGCAGCGCCCGTCTGCGCTCCTGCCTTCGCACCTCGCCCGCATCCAGAGGCTCGGCTTCCTCCTGGGGAAGACGAAGGCGGGCAAACACCCGCGCATCCATCTCCGCCAGGATGTCCAGTGGTGGAAACCGAGCTAGGACAGTGGCCGCCTCGAAAGATATCGTACGATATCCTCGTGCGATCCTGATGGCCATCTTTCGCTGCAGGCTATTGAGCTTAGCTCTGCAGCGACGGACGCCCGTGAGTCGATGTGACCATACGGGCGCCCCGTAGAGGGCCATCGATCGCACGACCCCCGCGTAGAGGCGGCGGACTCCTTCCCTGGGGCCCCCGAGATTGGGTAGTAGCCGGTGCATGGCACCCACTACCCTCTCGATCTTGGGGACCAGGCGGTCGATGTGCTCCTCGAAGCCCCAGCGACCGTCCAGGATGAGACCGAGATATTTCATCACCGGTCCCACCCGGACTTGCACGTCAAACACCGACGGGGAGATCGACCCGCAGGACCGCGTCGTACGCGAGGTTCCACAATTGCGGACCCAACATGGATCCTTGTGGAACCCCGCAGTTCACCTCCCTCAGGTGGACAGACGCGTCCCGACCCACGTACCGAATGCACCTGTCGTGCACGTACGCCCCAGCGATGCGCAGCAGGTAGGGAGGCACGCGATGGTATGCCAGA
The DNA here is from genome assembly GCA_029286865.1 of Teinopalpus imperialis. Taxonomy (NCBI): domain Eukaryota; kingdom Metazoa; phylum Arthropoda; class Insecta; order Lepidoptera; family Papilionidae; genus Teinopalpus; species Teinopalpus imperialis. The sequence continues at coordinate 22,510 of JAGSMU010000581.1, forward strand.
GCCTCCCTAATGGTTCCCCAGGGCAGCGAATTAAAGGCATTGACTATGTCAAGATTGACCGCCAATGCCACACCGCCCCGGGTAACCGCCGCTGCTCTCGGACGCGAAGGATCGCGTCCGCAGTCAATCGCGTCTGCCGAAAGCCGAATTGGCTGTCCAACAGGTCGGGGCCCACTTGACGCAGGTGCGTGTTGAGGCCGGCGGCAATTATCCTTTTGAACAATTTGCCCACCTCATCCAGCAAACAAATGGGTCGGTACGCGGAGGGAGATTCAGCGATCCTGCCATCTTTCCTCAAGAGCACCATCCTTGCCTCTTTCCAGGCTGAGGGGAAGACACCGACACTTAGGCAGCTGTTGAACAGCTGTCTCAGTCTTCCCCCCAGCCCGGCGGCGAGAGCGAGCACCCAGGCCCGACCAGGAATTCCATTGGGGCCTGGGGCCGTATTTCTTCCTCCGAGGCGCCTCACGGCTCGGTCCAACTCCTCGTTGTTCACCCCCAACTAATCAGACCACGCGAACTGGTCTGACCGCAATGTTGAGGACGCGGGGCTGTCCTGGACCCTAGGGAAGAGAGTGTCAACAACTCTTCTAACGAAAGTAGGGTCCAGGGTTTCCGTCAACGGAGGGACCCATGGTCGGAGCTTGCCTAGTACCATTTTGTACGGCCGCCACCATGGGCCTCTGTTCAGCCCCTCGAGGAGTTCGCTCCAGGACCGAGACCTAGCATCCTTGATTGCGAGTTGGAGCGCTTTTGTGGCGCCTCTATACACCTCGTACGCTCTCGCCTTTTCATCGGCATTGGCTTGCCTTCTTCTGCGGGCTCTGGTGTACTGGCGTCGGGCCCGCAAACAGTCCCTGCGCAACTGTGCTATGGCTTCCGACCACTAGTACACCGCCCGGAGCTTGGGGGACCCGGTCCGAGGCATCGACACGTCGCAGATTAATGTCATCGTAGCCCGGAACCAGGTTGCTTCACTTTCGGGATCGGGCAAGTCCCCTTGGGCTGGGTCCTCTGTCCAGGCCGCAACGATGGCTGCGGCTTCGAGCATGTCAATGTCGAGCCGCTTGAGGGACCATCGCCGCGGAGGGCCGCTACTGCGCTGGCGGCGGGTAGCACCGTCGGGAGAGCTGAGCGCCACATCGAGAACGATGTGGCGGTGGTCAGACAGAGTGACCACGTCTTCCGCTACTCTCCATCCCGACACCATGCGAGTGGCAGAGGGAGTCGCCCACGACAGGTCGACAATCGACTCCCCCTGCCACCGCACGCAGGTGCTAATGGACCCCCGATTCAAAAGTCAGAGGTCGAGTCCCGCCGCCCATTCTTGCACGGTTTCTTTTTTTCCTTCTTTTGTTGCCTTCGTACTGTCCCGGGTGCAACCCCACGATCTGGAGTGAGCGTTGAAATCACCCAGGACAAGCACGGGACGGGGAAGGCATGCACGGATACAATCACCCAGCCCGTCCAGGTACGCCTCGTAAGCGGCGAGGGTACTGTTGGGAGAAACGTAGCAGCCCACAACTACAAGGGGACCCCACTCAACGGCAACGAATCCATGCCCCTTGGCAATCAGGGTGCAGGGAGGATCCTCCCTTCCGCCACCCCAGTAAATAGCAACGGAACCCTTAGTGTCACCGAACCAACGAGGATGGTCTGGGACTCGGTAGGGTTCTGCCGCTACTGCCAGAGCAACTGATCACTCCACGAGGGTTTGCAGCAGCAGGGTTAGCGCCCCGCGGCAGTGGTTCAGGTTGCTTTGGAGGATCTTCACACTTCTGTTGAAGGTGAAGCCTCCATAGCCTCCGGCGCTCTCGGGGTGGTTTCAGGTAGAGAGGCCTGCATACACCCCCTCCCCTTGGTCCTTCTTTTTGGTGCGCAGGCCTTGGTTCCCAACCGATGGTTGGCTGGGTGGCCAAGGTCCGCGCACAGCGGGCACTTCAAGGCGGCGGCCGGTCCTTTTCGCTGGGGCACCTGCTGCAAACATGCCCCCACTCAAGGCACCGGTAGCACTGCAGCGGCCTTGCTGCTAGCACCTCAACCTTAGCGGCCGTCCATCCCAGCTGGACGAACTTTGCCGCGGCCAGTTTCCGTACGGTGCCCAGAGGACACCGCACCCACGCCGAACCCAGACGCGAGGGTGTGCGATGGATTGTGCCCACCCAAACGTCTGCGACAGCGCAGCCTCCTGCTTCGGCCACCGCTGCTGCGATCTCCGTTGGGGTGACAGACTCGTCAAGGTCCATCACCCTCAACTCGCCCGTCTTCAAAGGACGTGCTATGTGCACGTCCATGTCCGCTAGCGCCTCCCGCATTTTAGCGGCGAGCACGTTGGCCTTAGAGGCGCAGTCGGGGCCCGATACCTCCAGTATCAGCGCACCCGTAACTGCCCTCCTTGGCCGCACCGTGTCGATGCCGCAGTCTGCCAGCTTTTTTTTTGTTTCGCCGCAGCCATTACTGCGGCGTATAAAGTCTGGCTGTGTTCCGGCACGGTGACCGTGATGGCCGCTGATCGTGGCATCCTTCCCGGTTTCACCGACTGCTTTTTTGCCACCTCCTTTGCCAGCACCTTTCGGGTTACAGCTGCTTGCGTTACGGAAGTAACCAGGGCAGCCGCCCTCTTGGTTTTGCGACTGGCCACTACCGCCCATGTTTGGGATGCCGGAGCAGCTCGGCCAGTTTCCACTGGCTTCGCGGGAACCGCGGGAGCTGCGGTAGGCGCGGGAGCTGCGGGAAGCGCGGGAGCTGCGGGAGGCGCGGCAGGAGCTGGCTGCTGACGCTGGGCGCGCTTCCCTTTGCCGGACTTCTTCTTTGCGGCACTGACACAGGAACCCTGTATTGAAGGACCAACCAGAGCGGACGTCAAGGGCAATTGCGCTCCAAAAGCCACCAACTTTCTCTCGATCAGCGCATTGATCCGCTTCATCAGCCGTCTCTCGAAATCTCCGCCCACCGGCCCAGGCACTGGCGTCTTGGTGGCATTGCACGGACGTGCCCTATCCGCAAGTGCTGCATCCTGCCTCCGGAGTACACTGAGCTCCTCTGTCAGGCTCCCTACCCTCGTTGAGAGCTCTGCGAGCTGTAAACGCAGCTCCGCGTTCTCGCGCTCGAGCTTCTCGATGTTCAGGGGCTGCGAGACCCTCCGCGCCAGCTCCGAGGTCGCCGCTTCGACCATTCTTGTTGCCATCCGCAGGCGGTGGACAAACGACCCTTTTAGGTTGCCGGACTTGTCGGCAACCTTGTCCACCGCCAGCAGGCTCCACGGATGCAGGCACCCAGGTCCGTCATTGACTTGCCTTCCATATCCCTTGCCATATCTTCGGGTCTTGGAAGGTTAGTCTTAGCGCTTGTCGTTGACTGGGCCACTTTCGGGTCCCAAATGCTATCATCGTCGGTGACCTCCACGTCCGTGCCTTCGGCTGCGACCGCCTGAAACTTATCAGCCGCGATCGGAGGCTTGGCTCTCCTTTTCCTCGTCCTTGCGGACACGTCGGAAGTGGCGGATGGGAGCGATGCGTCCGATCTTCCGCCATCGCTCTCACAGACTAAACTTGCAGGCGTAGTAGGGCGCACAAATCGCCCCCGCCTGTCTCGTGCCGGGACCGCTGGTTCCCTCGACACGGCTATTCCTCCGCTATTTTGGCCCCCAGATGTTAATGGGCTGGCCACTGCAATTACAGACTCAACGCTCTGCGCTGAGTCACCCTCCTTACATACTACGTTTCGTGAATTTTCCATAACAAATCCCACGAGTGTGGACGAAATAAAAGGTCGATCCCCGGGTGACGCCTTTCCGGGGACAAGGCTATATACTGTGGGGGTCACCTGGTACCCACAGGTTTTTAAGACTTCGCTGTCTGGTTTTAAAGAGTTTTCCTTCTCGCGGGCCGGCCAATTAAGGCAAGCCCTCCGCTCCGCTGCACCTCGACATGATCGTCAGCGATGGGGTCTTTGAAGAGAGTACAGCGGGTTACGGTGCGCTGGTGGAGCCGACGTAACTCCCCAGTTTTGGACGGTTGTGCCCGGAGGCAGTGTTAGTACACACCGAGCCCATCCCTCCACTATGAGCATTAGGCACTGGAAACGATATATCGTCACCAGTTCCCAATACCCACCATCATTTGTTGCCTTTCCCCCGGATACAGAAATCAAGGGGAAATGCAACCTCCACCCGTGCATTGGGCACTGAGAACGACGTATCGTCAACAGTTCCCAATGCGCACCATCGTTCGGTTGCCTTTCCTCCGGATTTGGAAATCAAGAGGAAATGCAACCCCCCTGCCACTCCGCAGTGCCCTCCGCTTATCAGAGGGACACGCAGAGCAGCTATCCCCCCCTGTCAGAACATTCGCCACTGGCAACAACGTATCATCACCAGTGCCCAGGGTGCACCGTCCCGGCGTTGCCTTTCCCCCGGATACAATAGTATCAAAGGGAAATTCAACGACCAGGCACTCGAGGAGGTTTTCTGACATGGCACCCTTGTCATGAACCATCTAGCACAAGGAAAAGGGGAAATGTTGGTAATATTAACAGCACTGCTAACATTTTTTAAAAATCACCGATACTGTTATTCTCCAGCACCCACGCATTCTGAAGTGGTGGTACAGGTAGTTAATAATAATAGTGATATTAATTAAGATAATCCTCTGTCAGAAGCAACTGACCGAGCCGAGGTTCGGCCCTCTTGGGCACCCTGGAGTCAGACGCTCTCGCGAAACAGGGTAACGGTCCAAGCCGAGGCTCCCTCTCGGGAGCCCTTGCGCTGGTTACCCATATATAGAGGTCTCGACTGAGAGCCATAAGCGCTCGGTCACCTCTCAACCCGGTGAAACTGTAAAAGCCCTGGGGCTAACAGCGGCCATCAGCCCGAAAAAAAAAAAAAAAAAAACCGATACGGCCATTCATAGCGACGAAACAATGCATCTACGAGTATACATGCTTGTACTTCTTCATAGGTAGTAAATTCATGTCTATAATAATTATTTAAAGTATAAACAAGTATTGAACAAGCACAAGCTCCTGCATAATTTTTATCAATCATCGGTGTGTATACACGTTGAATCATCAAACAAGCCGCAACTAGTATCACAGCTGCGTTAGAATAAAGCCTTTGTACATGGGAATTATTTCCACACCACTATTTGGTGTGGTACATCCGTACATTTAAATGGAATTTAGGAATTCTGATCTGAGCTGTCGAAATATTCGTATACATCATATTATTAAAAATATAACTATATTAGTTAACTTTAATATGTCGTTTTTGTATCTTTGATGATATTTGTTCAAGCCACAAAGCAGATTTACCCGTGGTAGAGCTACACTGCAGTTTGTTACTAGCTGTAGAATTAATGGCTCAGCTCGACCGAGGTAGGACCATGACTTTACAGAACACCAGCGTGAAATAGCAGCATAATGCTGCTGTGTTACGTCGGGTAAGTGATCCAGAGACCTTTATTACTGGGGACGAGGCATTGCATCTTAGTCATCAAGGGTAACAATGCATCTGCATTATGATTCCTTGTCTAGGATGAATGTAGATGTCATGGACCGAAGGAATCACTTGCCATCAGGTGAAATGTTTTCTCAATGTAATAAAAAAAAGAAAAAAATCCTCAAAGCTTTGGGCGAAACTCTTGGAAACTGTACGTCGTAAATTCGAATTTGCCATTCGACTAATGTCGAATTCAAATGTGAACCATCCCCTAGAACAAGCAGTTAAGCTTAGTAAAAGTGGTTGCCGGGAACCAACTTACCAATGTTTATAGGGTTTACTAGGATTATTTTAAAGCAATCTTACATATCACACAACGGCCGTGCAATGCCGTGAATAGTGGTTAGAGTACCTGGTTACCTGGTACCATCACGGGTCCTGAGTTCAATTCCTAAGCGAAGAAAATTATTTGTTATCACAATAATATTCCTCGTCTGTTCCTCTGATCTTTTGCATTGCATTACATCGGACTAAGATAATGGACGACGAACGAAACGAACGAAAAGGGCCCATATACAAACATTGAACATATAGTGACCTGCGATAATTGTTATTTCAGAATATTTTCTCATTTTGTTTTGTAATAATAGAAAATTGTATTAAATTTGTAGGCACGTGTCTAATTAAAGTTTACTTATTTTATAAAAAAAAAGTTGCGAAGGTACCAGGAGTAATTGGTTTAGTGAACCGTCTTACAGGAATGGCTTTTATGAAAAATACTGAAACTTAAAACTTGGGAGATACCTATATCGATCGGAGGCTGACGAAAAGGAAGGATGTTACATTTTTTAAAGATAGCGTTGTATGTTTTAACAATTTGAATGTAAAAGACTCCGTGACTTAGAAAAGAAATTTCTCTTTTAAGAAATCCTTTGAGCGTAAGTAATAATTACTAAAATTAATGTATAACTTTGAAAATATACGCAAATGTTTTGATAATTATATTTCAAAAAAACTGTTTTCTAAATTATTAAACCATTCAAGACAAAAACTTTCAAGTTAGTATATGTTAACTTAGTTGATAAAATGCACAAAGAAAAAAAACATTTTGCAAAAACGAAAATTATATTTTCTAACACCATCACACAAATCACACATTTAAATCGGAGCAATAATTTACTGGGTACTTTAAAAATACACAAAAATTAAATACGTACCCTAATGCAAATAAATTGTCTACCGAAGTACAATTTATAGTTATCAAATGAATATTTTATTTGGTACTGGTCTCTTACGAAACAGAGTAAATGGTATAATAATATACATAAATTCTAAATAAATATAGACTAAGTGAACGTAAAATAAATAAACCCTATTACAATAAAAACTTTTGCTTATACCTAATGCTTATACCTCTACTGACCTCTGATTTTCAACCATGTCGGTAACTATATTTTGTGCTGCTTTTCCAGTATCTTTATCTTTATCCATTAGAATCTTATTAATGATATTAGCGCAATCCTTATTCTCGATAATGCTAACATGGTTACCTTCCAAATAATGGACAGTGACTAGATCTTCCGTATATTTATTTAGACCGTAATTTTCTTCGCATACTACGACAGCGGGAAATCCTTTGGGACGTAGCAGAACAATAGGCGACTTCAGTTTCTTCTCATTTGGTTGAAATTCAAGAACCATCTTAAGTCGATCGAAGCATGACGCTGCAATGGCACTTATGAAATCGTTTGAGTATTTATTTTGAACTGGTGCTGCTTGTATCGCATATTTGATCCTTTCTTCATACGATTCTATTTCATTAAGTTTTTGTATGAGACCTTTGTCGTTGTTCGGTGAAATGATATCAATTGTGTGACTAATCAGGTTGTTCATTAGTTGAATATCGTCTTTAGTGTTAATAGTCTTTGTAAGTAGACTATACAAGAAATCTGGTGCACCGTCAATACAGAATACTATACCATTGTGCCCTGCAAAAATTACAAAATTGGTTTTAATTAATTTTATTTATTAATTAATGAATCCTTAAAATGCTTTATTTCAAAATATGTTTTTAGTTCCTGGGATTTAATTCTCATAGACATACACGTAATACGACGTAATATAGAGGAAAAATAATCAACGTACCATCGTTTTCGAGCATAGAAGCTAATTTCAGTACAGGTAAAGTTCCAAAACTGTAGCCAAGAAGAATAAAAGGCGCTCCGGGGATCAGACGATTCTTTACCGTCTAAAATAAAACAAGTAATATTAATGAAGCTTTATCGTATTCATATCACATGATTTGGTTAAGTGCACAGAGAAACAATATTCTATAAGGAAGTGAAGTAATTTGCTCATTACCAAATTTATTTGACGAACTAGAAACTCCGGGTAAAATATTTTAGGTATCCAACTGAAGGGTTTACGTGTGGGGTGATTTTAGATTGGTATATTTATATTTGTATATTCTATATAGCATACAGTACTCAGAGTGGCAGTGCACCTTTGTACATTATCATTCCTTATCAGGAGGAATGTGGGTCTCTATGGTCACCCTAACTTATACTCGTTAGATAATATAGTTAACCCCTCATATTATATATGTTGCTTTTAAAGAACAAAGAAACAAAGAAATACCTGATGTAGTCTGTTAACCAACTGCTCGATGGTGTCATTTCTAAATTCGATACCGAGCTGTAGAACGCATATTTTTATTTTCAGCCTACGGCACAAGGGTTTCATGGCTGCTGCACATCCTTCCAGTCCAGGTAACATGAACATTACACGTTCAGTATCGTGGATTGGTACTTCACTCTATAGGAGGTGGGTATTTTGACATTAATTTTTATTAAGATATATTTTAATAACTAATCCTTCTCTGGGCGCGCAGTTACAAAATGTTACAAGGTGACGTATGCGACACCTGATAACCGTATTCAAAAACTGTTGCATGAATATATTTTATATCATTTAATGGTCGTGATTTTTGATTTAAAATTAACAACAAAAATTAAAAAGAAACATACATGTTTGCTTAGCTTCTCACTTAAATAGTTAAGCATTTTACATTTCTACATTAATCGAAATCACTTCACACACAATTGTGTCAAATCTAACTGTCATTGCCACGGCGATACACAGTCATCCATACAAGTTAATTAATTAGCATAAAAAAAGACAATAGTTAAAAATGACTCACGTCTGTACCGTCGGTGACCATAGTAGACATATAAATAAGAGGTTCAGAAGCAAACTCCTCGTCTCCAAAGTTCCTCAAAAGTACTCGGAGACCAGCGCCACCATCCACTTGTATTGGGCGCACGGCAGGGGTAGATGCAGCAGCTTCTCTTTGGGCAGTCAATTCGACTAATCTAATGTCAAAAGATGTCTTATTACCACTATGAAATGAAATCTTAATCATCTGTAGATGATAATATAATTTAACTTATTTATTTATTTATTTAACTTTTATGTACACAAAGCAAGGAACGAAACTGAGATAAGAAAAGTATATGCAACGGCGCAGCTTATTTTTACAATAAAAATCATATTATAGGAGTAAAGAAACAGCGTAGGTAATCAAAAAAAAACAATAGAGAAAAATATTAAAAATAAAAATAAAAACGAATATATTTATTTAAAAACACACGCATATAAATACATAAATAACAATATATATAATGTATAATTCAAACATAAATAATAAATATATTATACCATACAATAAAGCTGACATAATATTTAATTATATATTCAACTGAATAAAAAAGGCGTGATTCACGAATATTGCTTGTTCTCTTCTCCATTTTAAATGATCCGTCATCACCTTCTTTTCTTATAGATAAATTCCAAAATCTCTTTATCTCATGACTAAAATCTTCGATCTTCGTTTAATAACAAGATCTGTATTCCAGCTTATTTTACCGGTTTTTGCAAATTCATTTACTGCCCAAGCTACACTACTCTGGAATTCCTTGCCTGATAACATCAGGAAGGTTGGTAATAAAAAAAGTTTGGTTCGTGACCACTTATGTTATGCCAGATAAGTTTATCATCCACATATGGAATTTATTGGTAGCTTCCGCTATTGTATTGTATTCTATTATGTATGTATATATATTGTATTTATATATGTATTATGTATTTATACATGTATTATATATTTACTTGTATTAATATTTTTAGTTTTTTCTTTTTATTTACTAGTTCATTTCTAAACCTATCATACACATCTCACCACACATTGGGTTGACTGGAAGAGAATGCATTTGGCATTAAGTCCGCCCTTTGTGATGTTTTAACTTTGTTAAGGTTACTGCGATAAAGAGTAAATAAATGACTCAATTTAAATAGCACTATTAATTTAGTAATCAAAAAAGTATTCGATGTGGAAGCATCATGTTAAATTACGATTATTACCTTATATTAGGACTTTGGCCAGACTGTGACGGGTATAATAATATGATTTAATAACGCAGGTTATTTAACACTGACACAATATCCATCCGAAATTTAATAATTTGTTTTATTGCACAAATATTTTTTACTAATGTAGTAAAAGGCCGCAGGAATCACTTACCATCAGCCGAACTGTGTGCTGTTGTCACTCGAAATATAATAAAAAAAATGTCTAGACTACGTTGTTTTTAAGATAATAATTATGATCTATGCGTATTTACCTGGCAAACGTGAGTGTCCTTATATCCTGAGCAGTGAGAAAAATCTCGAACTCTCTTTCAAGGCTCTGTTTGATCTCTACAGCCATCATACTATCCATTCCTAATTCAGCCAAAGATACTTGCTGCGATACCGTCTTAAGGTCCTTGATACCTAAATATTTAGATTATTTAATTTATATTAAAATTTATAAACCCAAATAAAATAAAACGAAGTAACAATATAGTTATGATTAATCATTGATCGATGTAGTGTTTATAAGTTGCAGGTACCATAGAAATTATATATAGGATAATATATAGGCATATTTTTAAAATAAATTCCAATTATTCTTACCCATAATCTGAGCGACAGTATCAACAATGTTTCCACAACCAGATCCACCGGCTTTCTTTTCAGCTACTACAATTGACGATACGATAACAGCGTTTTGCTTCAAGAACTTGTCTAAAGCTAATAGACACGATGAGATTCTTTGCTGTAAAGTTCCACCTATTTCGAGTTGGACGTCTTCATCTTGCATGTCAGCGACGAGTCCCACCTGGAAATGAGTGCTTAGAAGACATATTGTTTGGAAGTAGATAAATAGAATAGTTTATTAAATGTTTCGAGTATATGTTTTTCCCTTGTACTTAGATCAACAATAACATGAGATGCCAAATTGCGACTGAGACCAAAGCAATATACGGGCTGCTTTGATTTAAATATTGAGAATAGATTTTTACAAAACAAACTGTGTGTGTGTGTGTGTGTGTGTTTGAGTTACTTACACAGACCTCACGTTTACATTGGCGTTGTTTCGATTGAAACGCACTGATGCAATGTAATCGTTACTAATACATTTTAATAATAATATATATTTTTTAAACTTACATCCCCCACGGCTCCCCACTGTATTGCCAAAGCGGGCAGTCCAATTTTCTTCCTACTTTCACAAATTCTTTCCATAACCGAATTAGAGTAACCATAGTTCGTTTGACCAGCATTACCACGACCACAGGACACAGAGGAGAATATAACAAAGTTCCTGCGTTAAGAAAATAATTTGGAAATGGAATTATCACATATAAAATTTGTTTGAAATACATTTGTTTCAAAAAAATTGGTTCTAGTTTTATAATTCAAAAATCATTGATAAATTTTTACGAATAATAAAGTTCCAAATGATACATATGTATTTATATATAAATAATTATCTATATCTGTACACAAATGTCGGATATAAAACAAAAACAGTATAATATATAATTCAGAAGCTCCTTTATCTCTAAAGTCAATTGAAAATATCAATACTCACTTCAATTCTGGACAATGTTTCCTCGATAATTTGTCTAAATGCATCGTAGCACGAGCCTTTGGAGCGTAGGAAGTTTGGAATGTTTCAGGTGTCTGATTTTGGAAATGGAATCCTTGAGGATAACAGCCAAGTTAAAGATTGCCTCCACGGGCCCCATAGATTTAGCCATCTTCAGCATTTCTTCGCATCCCTCCTCTGTAACTATGTCGTGAGTGGAAATTCGAACATCAGCACCATAAAAGGCCCATGCTCTAAAACAAGAAATTTAAAGCATAAAAAATAAACTATCTCTACTTTTATAGTAATTGGGATAGACAGAGACAGATGTATCCATTTGTTCGTCACGCACGCTGCGCACAAATGTTAGTAATTACTTTGTGTATTCATTAATTATATTATTATTATTTTGAAATCATTCAAGTTAAGCAACTTAGGTACATTATTCGTTTGTATGTAAGATTTAAAAATGAAAATTTATTGTTACAAGCCATTAAAATTAAAAAAACAACTTTACAATTCAGTAAACTTTGATCCGGCTGGAGCATGAATCAGTTTTATTGTAGCTACTAAAATTTATCGAGAGATTAAGGTAAAGATAGAATATCTCTTTCACAATATAATAATATTAATATACCTTAGTCGTGTAGACTGATAACCATTACTAACTCCCCTGCGAGATGTAAGCAAAACTTTCCTGGCCCCTCTCAAAATGAGCCAATCAGCCAATTCGAGACCAAAACCTCCAAGACCTCCAACCACAATGTACACAAAGTCTTCGTGGCCCATAAATCTGTGAAATAATAGAAATAGACATACTTGATTTTGATAATGTTTAATGTTCTCTTGATCAATTTCTAGTAAACCAATGACATTATTTTATTATATTAGGGGTGACATGAGCACATATTACAATTGCAGCCCACGACATCTTTATCTTTCCACAACAAAGATTCAAGATATGTCATCCCTGAAAAATGTTATTGTATCCTTACATTCACCATATGAAAAACGGCAACTTTATGCTATTCCAATGCTGATATTCGGTGAGGACTTCTCCCCAGTTTAACCGACCTATCTACGCTACCAGCTGTCAGTCACCACGTAGTAATACGTAACTGAACGAAGTACAATGAT
>JAGSMU010000582.1:0-18924 GCA_029286865.1 Teinopalpus imperialis
GCGTCTCCTCTGGGTACAGCGGCGCTGCAGGTGTAGTGGTCTCACTAACGGTCTCTGCAGCCTCTTTCCAACGCCTTCACCCAGATGCCTTCAGGTTCTTAGACCTTGGGGCCGCCATTGTGATGACGCCGACGCTGTCCTCAATCCTCTGCAGCTCCGATGCCGGCTCGAAGTCACCATCGTTCGACGACGACTCCGACAGGGTTGATATCCTGCCGGCACGGAGCCCTGACGAGACGACGCGGCGATGTCCGCCTCCGCCTCAACCTCCTCCTCCCTTCTGGCTTCCACCAACGCCATTTTGGCCTGGGCCAATCCCACATAATCGCCCGTTGTCGGAGGCCGTCCTCGACCTCTCTTGGCAGATGTTGTGCCTTGGCTGCTTCCTCTATTATGTCCTGTTAAGAGGACCACCGCTGATTACTGCGTCCTTAGAAGGACGTTTTTCTTCTAACGTTCTCCTCTCGTTGAATGACTCCACGCTGAGCATGGGGAGGTCACTCGTGTCGTCATCGCTGTCCATTTCCGTCATGCCTTTTTGGTTTTAATTTTCCATAGTTATTCCCACGATTGTGGACGAAATATAAGGTCGGCCCCAGGTTACGCCATTCGGGGCAGGCGCTGCAATACTGTGGGGTCGCCTGGGTACCACAAGGTTTTTCAAGACTTCGCTGTCTGATTATTTTATAGAGGTTTACTCCTCGCGGGCCGGCCAATTAAGGCAAGCCCTCCGCTCCGCTGCACTTCGACGTACCCCATAATCGTCAGCTCTGGGGTCTTTGACGAAGGCCGCAGCGGGTTACGACACGCTTCGGGAGCCGACGTAACTCCACGATTTTGGTGGTTAGGTGCCCGGCGGCAGTGTGGTGCACACACCGAGCCCGTCCTCCACTATGAGCATTAGGCACTGGAAACGATATATCGTCACAGTTCTAATACCACCATCATCATTTGTTGCCTTTCCCCGGATACGAAATCGGAGAAATGCAACCTCCCGCAACAACTCGACGGTTGAGTGCCCGGCGCCAGTAAAGGCTTTTACCGAGCCCGTCACACTGTGCGCATTAGGCACTGTCGGCGACGTATCGCCACCAGTTCCCAATGCACACCTTCATTTTGTTGCCTTTCCCCGGATGCTTAAGATCAAGGAGAAATGCCAGCCTCACCCGCATTGGGCACTGAGAACGACGTATCGTCACCAGTTCCCAATGCGCACCATCGGTCGGTTGCCTTTCCTCCGGACAGGAAATCAAGAGGAAATGCAACCCCTACTCACCTCCGCAGTGCCCTCCGCTTATCAGAGGGACACGCAGGCAATCCCCTGTCAGAACATTCGCCACTGGCAATAACGTGTCATCACCAGTGCCCAGGAGTTTTCGTCCAGCGTTGCCTTTCCCTCGGATACAATAATGTAGTATCAAAGGGAAATTCAACGACCAGGCACTCGAGGAGTTTTCTGACGTGGCACCCTTTGTAACCTTTTTTTTTTTTTTACGCTTAGGGGAAATGCCTACGCATACCCACCTGCAGGGGCAAGGGTGGGTTATGTCGGACTTGCACCGACTAAAACCCCATGGTGTTCCACCTTCGTCGCGTATGGCGGGGTTGCAGGAACGCTTTCACCTCCGCGACCCGCCTGCGCTGGCTCGGCACAACCGGCCCCTCACTCAGGGGACATCCTCCACCCTCCAGGCGGGGCGCTTAACCCGGAACACGGACGCGCCTTCCATCGGCCTCCTCTGTGGGTGGGAAGCGGACTCCCCGAGTCCGCCCCCAGAGGCCATGGGGGCCAGGAAAACCTGCGGCGGATCTGGTGATAGGCTCCGCCGCCAATATGTTCAGCCGCGGAGGACGGGAGGCGGCGGGATCAGCCGCACTCCACTGAACCCGCGGCCCCACCGCGGCCGCATCAACGGTGCGACCCCGCTTGAGTCGCGGAGGATAGGAGATACACTACTCCCTCCTCCGCGACTGCTCGGCTGCTGCGGATGGTGCGTGTAAGACGGCCTCACTCCGTCCATCCGGCACCCCGCAGCCCACCGGCACGCATCCAGGGCGGGTCCAGCTCCAGCCCGCCCGGAGCGGCTCCTCGGGCCGGCCTTAGAACGCCTTAGGCCGGCCATTTGGGTTCCTCTTAGCTTCACCGTGGTTAACTCACACGGTTACTAAGCCCCCTTCGCTACGACAAAGCGGGAACCCTTCAACCTTTGCACCTTTTTTACAAGGAAATGCCTACGCATACCCACCCTGCGGGGCAAAGGGTTGGTTATGTCGGACTCGCACCGACTAAAACCCCATGGTGGTGCCCCACTCATGCATGGCGGGGCCACGGGAACGCTTTCGCACACCTCCGCGACCCGCCTGCGCTGGCCGGTGAAGCCGCCCCCCGGGAGTACATCACCCTCCGCCTTCTCGCGCCGGAACACGGACGCGCCTTCCATCGGCCTCCTCTGTAGGCGGGAAACGGACTCCCCGAGTCCGCCCCCAGAGGTCATGGGGCCAGGAGCGACTTGCCAGCCACAGCTCCCCCTGCGGTGATCTGGTCTGCGGCTCCACCGCCGACCGATGTTCGGCCGCGGAGGACAGAGCGGCAACGAAACACCGACACTCCTCTTCCCCGCGGCTCCCACCACCAGCCTGCATCAGTGCAGCACCCCGCTTGAGTCGCGGAGGATGGGAGAGCGGCAACGAAACACCGACACTCCTCTCCTCCGCGACTCCGCCTCGGCTACTGAGGGCGGGCGGTCGCTCCGCCACATCCGCCCCCAGCAGTCCACCGACACGCATCCGAGGTTCACTCATAAAGAGCCACCCGAGCGGCCACCCGGGTCACACCTCAGAGCGCCTTAGGCCGGCCATTTGGGTTCCTCTTAGCTTCACCGTGGGTGACCAAGCCACGGTTACTAAGCCCCCCGCTACGACAAAGCGAGAACCCTTCGGGGGGACCCTTTGTAACCTTTTTTTTTTTTTACATGGGGTAATGCCTACGCATACCCACGCTCTGCAAAGGGCGGGCTGGCTATGCCGGACTCGCACCGACTAAAACCCCATGGTGTTCCTCCATCGTCGCGTATGGCGGTCACGGGAACGCTGCACACATCCGCGATCCTGCTCGCGCCGGCTTCACCAGGCGGCCCCTTCTCCGGGGAGGACATCTCCTCTCCACTTCTGGCAGGGCGCGCCGGAACACGGACGCGCCCTCCAACTCGGCTCCTCCGAGGGCGACTCTCGAGCCCGCCCCTCGATGCCGGGGCCAGAGCTCTTGTGCCCCTCGCGGTGATCGGTGTTAGGCCTCCGCTGCGGACCAATGTTCGGCCGCGGAGGACAGGAGAGCGGCAGGATCAACCAGCACTCCACTGAACCCGCGGCCCCACCACGGCCGCATCAGCGGTGCGACTCGCTTGAGTCACCGCGGAGGATAGGGAGAGCGGCAACGAAACACCGACACTCCTCTCCTCCGCGACTCGCCTCGGCTGGCCGAGGGCGGGGAATTGCCCGCCACTTCCGTCCCCAGCAGTCCACCGACACGCATCCGAGGTTAGCTCACAAAGAGCCCACCCGGAGCGGTTACCTCGGCCGGCCTCTTCAGAGCGCCTTAGGCCGGCCATTTGGGTTCCTCTTAGCTTCACCGTGGTGATCAGCTTCACGGTTACTGCCCCCGCTACGACAAAGCGAGAACCCTGTGGGGTTGTAACCTTTTTTTATTGTCAAAATCTTTCGAAAAGATACCCTGTCTTCGGGAGAGACAATATGTGGTATTTCTCAACCACTAAAACCCCCGGTGGCCATCCTCAGTGCATTGGGAGGGCTCCGGGATTCTAATGGAACGCACCGGTGCCCCTCAGCACAGCGCCTTATTTCGTCTCAGGGGAGGCCGCGCTTCCCTCGCACCTCAGCGCCGCTACGGCAACCCTGGACCACTTCGGGTTGTTGTCCTTCCCGGGTTCGCTTGCCTGGGCGGTCAGAGCCCCACCCTGAGCGCCTGCGAACCCGCAGTCCCCTTTAGTCGCCTTGTACGACAGGCAGGGGATGCCTTAGCCCTATTCTTATGCCCGAGCTAAAGGGCTGACGGGCCAGGGCGTCCGTTGCCACCGCCCTGGTAGCCAGCCCCGAGCGGGATCGGCCCTCTCCCGATCCCGCTCGGCAGTCTCCTTCTGTAACATAACAGTTTCACAGAGTGAGACCAGCGCCTTCCATGCGCCTTTATCCGCCAGCGCAGCCGCTACTGCGACTGGCGGAGAGAGGTCTTCACCCGATCCTCTGACCAGGATCCGTCGCTCGGACTCCACGCAGGGCACTCAGCGAGCGTGTGCTGTGCGGAATCCGGTCCCCGCCACAGTGGTGGCATTGCGTTGACGATTCGCGTCAATCCTGTTCAGGTACTTCCGAAGCATCCATGCCCGGTGAGCACCTGCGTCGATCTATAGGTGACATGCGCCTCTTCCCTCAAACGGAGCCAAGCTTCGAAGTTCGGCAGGAGCGCTAACAATGCGCTGGCGCGAGTAACGTGGCTCGAGCCTCTCGCGCCACACCTCCAGCGCACGTTTGTGCCTCTGCTTACGCACCTCCCGCATCCAGGGGCTCGGTTTCGTGGGAATGCGAAGACGAGTATAAACCCGTGCATCCATCTCCGCCAGGATTTCCAGTGGTGGAAACCGAGCTGGGACAGTGGCCGCCTCGAATGATATCGTGCGATATCCACGCGCGATCCTGATAATATCCTTCGCCGCAGCTTACCAAGTTTAGTTTCAGCAGCGACGGACGCCCGTTAGTCGATGTGACCATACGGGCGCCCGTAGAGGCCATCGATCGCACGACTTCGCGTAGAGGCGGCGGACTCCTTCCTGGGGCCCCGAGATTGGCAGCCGGTGCATGGCACCTACTACCCTCTCGATCCGTGGGACCAGGCGGTCGAAGTGCTCTTCGAAGCCCCAACGATCGTCCAGGTGAGACCGAGATATTTCATCGTCGGTCCCACCGGGACCTGCACGTCACCAACGCGAACCGTCAAGCTGGGTGGTTCCCTCCACTTCTGGTTTAAACCAAAGCGCTTCCGGTCTTATGAGGCGCTATCCGGAAGACCCAGCTCGTGGATTTTGTCCACACGGCGCACCCCCGCTCAGCAAGCCGGATGGTGCTCGAACTGTCCCCGTCGGCCAGTAGCAGAGTGTCATCTGCGTAGCAAACTACTCTTACGCCGACGGAAGATCGACCCGCAGGACCGCGTCGTACGCGAGGTTCCACAGTTGTGGACCCAACACGGACCCTTGCGGAACCCGCAGTTCACCTCCTCCGGTGGACAGACGCGGTACGACCCACGTACTGGATGCACCTATCGTTCAAGTAGGCCCGGACAATGTAAGCAGGTAGGGAGGCACACGGTGGCCACCAGAGCCTCCCTGATCGTCCCCCAGGGTAGCGAATTGAAGGCATTGACAATGTCAAGGTTGACCGCCAATGCCACACCGCCCCGGTAACTGCCCGCTGCGCCTGCCCTCGGACGCGAAGGATCGTGTCCACAGTCGATCGCGTCCGCCGAAGCCGAACTGGCCGTCCGACAAATCGGGGCCCACTTTGACGTAGGCGTTGAGGCGGACGACTATTATTCTTTCGAACAATTTGCCCGCCTCATCCAGCAAACAAATGGGTCGGTACGCGGAGGGAGATCTGCGGTCCTGCCATCCTTCTTCAGGAGCACCATCCTTGCCTCCTTCCAGACTGGAGGGGAAGACACCGACTCGCAGGCAGCTGTTGAACCAGCTGTCTCAGTCTCCCAGTCCGGCGGCGAGCAAGCACCCAAGCCCGTCAGGAATTCCGTCGGGGCCTGGGGCTGTGTTCTTGGCTCCGAGGCGCCTCACCGCACGGTCCAACTCCTCATTGGTCACTCAACTCGTCAGACCATGCAATCTGGTCTGACGGTGATGTGGGAGGGTGCGAGGCCGTCCTGGGCCCTAGGAAAGAGGGTGTCAACCACTCCTCCCACAAAGAAGTAGGGTCCAGGGTCTCCGCCAACGGAAATCCATGGCCGTAGCTTGCCCAGTACAACCTTTGTACGGACGGCCCCATGGGTCCCTGTCCAGCCCTCGAGGAGTTCGCTCCAGGACCGAGACCTAGCATTCTCGATCACGAGTTGGAGCGCTTTTGTGGCGCCTCTGTAAGCCAAGCATGCTCTCGCCTTTTCTTCGGCTGTGGCTTGCTTCCTTCTTCGGGCTCTGGTGTACTGGCGTCGAGCCCGGCAAACATTGCATGCAACTGCGCTATATCTTCTGACCACCAGTACACCGCTGGAGTTTGGGGACCCGGTCCGAGGCATCGGGCGTCACAGATGGACGTCATCGTAGCCCGGAACCAGATCGCTTCGCTTTCAGGATCGGGCAAGACCCCATTATGTGGGTCCTCTGTCCAGGCCGCGGCGATGGTTGCAGCTTCGAGCATATCTATGTCAGGCCGCTTGAGGGACCATCGCCGCGGCGGGCCGCTGTTGCTGCGGCGGTAGCACCGTGGGAGAGCGGGCGCCACCTCGAGTACGATGTGGCGGTGGTCCGATAGTGTGACCAATTCTTCCGCTACTCTCCATCCGACACCATGCGTGCAGAAGGAGTCGCCCAAGACAGGTCGACTATCGACTTCGCCATCGCACGCAGCACGGGACCCCGATTCAAAGTCGGAGGTCGAGTCCTGCCGCCCACTCTAGCACGGTTTCTCCTTTGCATTGTCCCGGGTGGAGCCCCCAATGATCTGGAGTGAGCGTTAAAGTCACCCAGACAAGCACAGACTTTGGGAAGGCATCTACGGATGCAGTCGCCTAACCCGTCCAGGTACGCCTCGTAAGCGGCGAGGGTACTATTGGGAGAAACGTAGCAGCCCACAACTGCAAGGAGAGACCCCACTCCTGCAACGAATCCCTGCCCCTGGCAATCAGGAGCAGGGGAGGATCCTCTCCTCCACCACCCCAGTGAATAGCAACAGAACCCTTAATGTCACCGAACCAGCGAGGATGGTCCGGGACCCGTAGGTTCCGCTGCTACCGCCAATGCAACCGACCACTCCGAGAGGGTTTGCAGCAGCAGGTCTTGCGCCCGCGGCAGTGGTTCAGGTTGGTTTGGAGGATCTTCACCCTTCTATCGAAGGTGAAGCCTCCATGGCCTCCGGCGCACTCGGGGTGGCTTCGGGTAGGGGAGCCTGCTTTCTCCGCCCCGTTTGCCTTCCTTTTTGGTGCACAGGCCTTGGTCCCCAGTCGATGGTTGGATTGACGGCCAAGGTCCGTAATACCGGCATCTCTGTGGGTGGCCGCAGTACACTGGCTTGCCTTGTGCCCGTTCACTATTGTGCGGGCAGCGCGCTGCGGTCCTCGTTGAGGCACTTACTGCGGACGTGCCCCAATTCAAGGCAACGGTGGCACTGCAGCGGCCTTGCTGCCAGCACCTCTACCTTTGCAGCCGTCCATCCTATGCGGACGCACTTCGCCGCCGCCAGTTTCCGCACGGCCTTTAGCGGACACCGCACCAGCCCGCACGCAAGGTGCTTCGATTGTACCCACCTTCACGTCTATGACAGCGCAGCCTCCTGACTCGGCAACCGCAGCTGCAGCTTCCGTTGGGTAACGGACTCATCGAGGTCCATCACTCGCAATTCGCCGGTCTTCAGTGGGCGTGCTATTTGCACGTCCATGTCGGCCAGCGCCTCCCGCATTTTAGCGGCGAGCACGTCGGCCTTAGAGGCGCAGTCGGGGCCAGATACCTCCAGTATCAACGCCCCCGTTACTGCCTCCTTGCCCGTACTGTGTCAATACCGCAGTCCGCCAGCCTGATCTTCTGTTTCGCCGCAGCCATGACTGGGTGGCGTACTGACCCGACTGTGCTCCCGCCGGTGACCGTAATGGCCGCAGAGCTCGGCGTAGCCTCCCAGGCTTCACTGCTTTTGCCTGTTTAGGAGCTGCTGCTCTCGCCGGTCTCTGGCTCGTGGCTTTTGTTACCGGAGTAACTTGCTGCTGCCCTCTTTGCCTTACGGCTGGCCACTACCGCCCACGTTTGCGGCGCAGGAACTGCCTGGCCGGTCTCTACTGGCTTAACGGGAGGCGCGGTAGACGCGGGAGTAATGGAGCCGCTGGCTGGGTGCGCTTTGTCGTGCCACGCTTCCCTTTTGCATGACCTGACGACAGGCCCTGACCTGAGGAGGTTCCAGTTTCACAGGGCTGCGACTCCGAAAGTGGCCAGTTTCGTATCAATAAGTACACTGATACGCTCCATAAGCCGACTTTCTCGGTTCAACCCCCACACCGTGGAGCTGCTTGGGCGCCCGCCTGACGTCCTCTGCTACCGGGGTTCCTCGCGTTTCCGGAGAGCACTGGAGCTCCCTCCGTCAGACTCCCTACTTACTCATTTGCTAGCTCTGCGAGCTGCGAGCGCAACTCAGCATTCTCGCGCTCCAGCCTCTCAAAACTAGGAGGCAGGGGAGACCCGCCGTGCTAACTCCGAGGAGGCTGCCTCGACCATTCTGGAGGCCACCCGTAGGCTGTGAACAAACGAGCCCTTTAGGTTGCAAGATTTGTCTGCCACCTTGTCCACCGCCAGTAGGCCGGACCTGATGCAGGCACCAAGGTCCGTAATGGACTTTCCTCCATGTCTCTACCCAGATGGTCGGGTTTTGGGAGACCGGCTTTGCCCCAGTCTTAATTTGGGCCACTGTAGGATCCCATATACCCTCCTCATCCTCAGCGTCAGCTACCTCCACGTCCGTGACTACTGCTGCGTCCTCCTTGCTTCCCGCGACATTATGAGGCTTGGCCTCCTCTTCCTTATAGTCCTTGCGGACACCTCCGATGTAGCGGATGTGAATGACGCATCAGACTTCCCTCCGTCGCTCTCGCCGGCCGAAACTGCAGGCGTGCTCGGGCGCACAAACCGCCCACGCCTGTCCCGTGCTGGGAGCACTGCTGCCACCGTCACGGCTCCACCCTCTTTGCTTTGGTCCCTAGGTGTTAATGGACCGATGACTCCTGTTGCAGACTCAGCGCTGGGCATTGAGTCGCTCTCCTCACTATCTCCTTCTCCTCTACCTTCTCCTCCTCGATTTTTGTTTTCCCATAGTAAATCCCACGAGTTTGAACGAATATAGGTCGGTCCCCGGGTGACGCCTTCCGTGGACAAGACTACATACTGTGGGGGGCGTCCGGTACCCACAGGTTTTAAAGACTTCGCTGTCTGGTTTTTATAGAGTGATCCTTCTCGCGGGCCGGCCAATTAAGGCAAGCCCTCCGCTCCACTGCACCTCGACGTACCTCATTAACGTCACCACTGAGGTCTTTGAAGAGAGTACAGCGGGTAACGGCGCGCTGGGAGAGCCGACGTAACTCCCCAGTTTGGACGGTTGAGTGCCCGGCGGCAGTGTGCGCACACCGAGTTCGTCCTCCACTATGTGCATTAGGCACTGGAAACGATATATCGTCACCAGTTCCTAATACCCACCATCATTTGTTGCCTTTCCCCCAGATACAGAAATCAAGGAGAAATGCAACCTCCCACAACACTCGACGGTTGAGTGCCCGGTGGCAGTAAAACGCACACCGAGCCCGCCCTCACTATGAGCATTAGGCACTGGAAACGATATATCGTCACCCAGTTCCTAATACCCACCATCATTTGTTGCCTTTCCCCAGATACAGAAATCAAGGAGAAATGCAACCTCCCACAACACTCGACGGTTGAGTGCCCGGTGGCAGTAAAACGCACACCGAGCCCGCCCTCACTATGAGCGTGGGCGCAGAGCGATGTAATGTCCCCAGTTCCCAATACCCACCATCATTTGTTGCCTTTCCCCGGATACAGAAATCAAGGAGAAATGCAACTTCCACTCTCGCATTGGGCACTGAGAACGACGCATCGTCACCAGTGCCCAATGCGCACCATTGCCTGGTTGCCTTTCCTCCGGATATGGAAATCAAGAGGAAATGCAACCCCCAATTCGCGGTACCTCCGCTTATGAGAGGGACACGCAGAGCAGCTATCCCTCCTGTCAGAACATTCGCCACTGGCAACAACGTATCATCACCAGTGCCCAGGGTGCACCGTCCCGGCGTTGCCTTTCCCTGGATACAATAGTATCAAGGGAAATACAACGACCAGGCACTCGAGGAGGTTTTCTGACGTGGGCAATCTCGGGTTGTAACCTAACCTAACCTAACCTTACCTTACCTTTTTTTTTTGTTATCGGGGAAATCTTCGAAAGATACCCTGCCTCCTGGGGGTGAGACAGGGTTATGTGGGACTTGTAACCACTAAAACCCCCGGTGGTCATCCTCAGTGCATTTAGAGGGGCTCCGGGATCTCCATAGGAACGCACCGGTGCCCTCTGCACGGTGCGCCTGAGCACATCCCCGGGGAGGAAAAACCTCCCCTACACCTCCTCAGGAAGCTACGGCAACTCGAGACCACCTGAGTTGTGCCGTCCTTCCTGTCCGCTTCCCGGGTGGTCAGGAGCCCCCACCCTGATCAATTAAGTGAACCCGAAGTCCCCTTTAGTCGCCTTGTACGACAGGCAGGGGGGCACCTAGTCTATTCTTATGCCCGGGACTAAAGGGCTGACGGGCCGGTGCGTCCGCTGCCACCGCCCCGGCGTCGCCGTCTCCGAGCGGGATCGGCCCTCTCCCGATCACGCTCGGCGGTCTCCTTCTGTACCATGACGGTTTCACAGAAGGAGACCAGCGCCTTCCACGCGCCTTTATCCGCCAGCGCAGCCGCTACTGCGACTGGCGGAGAGAGATCTTGCCCGATCCTCTGGACCAGGATCCGTCGCTCGGACTCCACGCAGGGCACTCGGCGAGCGTGTGCTGTGCGGAATCCGGTCCCCACCACAGTGGTGGCATTGCGTTGTCGATTCGCGTCAATCCTGTTCAGGTACTCACCGAAACACCCGTGCCCGGTGAAAGTACCTGCGTCAGTCGGTAGGTGACGTGCGCCTCTTCCCCGCTCGCAGCCAGGCTTCGAAGCTCGGCAAAGAGCGCGCTGACTGTGCGCTGGTGAGAGAAACGAGGCTCTTGGAGCCTCTCTCGCCACACCCAGCGCCGTCTGCGCTCCTGCCTTCGCACCTCGCCCGCATCCAGGGGCTCGGCTTCCTCCTGGGGAAGACGAAGGCGGGCGTACACCCGCATCCATCTCCGCCAAGATGTCCAAAGGTGGAAACCGAGCTGGGACAGTGGCCGCCTCGAAGATATCGTACGATATCCTCGTGCGATCCTGATGGCCATCTTTCGCTGCAGGCTATTGAGCTTAGCTCTGCAGCGACGGACGCCCGTGAGTCGATGGGACCATACGGGCGCCCCCGTAGGCCATCGATCGCACGACCCCGCGTAGAGGCGGCGGACTCCTTCCTGGGGCCCCGAGATTGGGTAGCAACCGGTGCATGGCACCCACTACCCTCTCGATCTTAGGGACCAGGCGGTCGAAGTGCTCCTCGAAGCCCCAGCGACCGTCCAGGATGAGACCAGCGAGATATTTCATCACCGGTCCCACCCGGACTTGCACGTCACCAACGCGAACCGACAAGCTGGGTGGTTCCCCTCTGGGGAGTTTAGAACCAAAGCGCCTCGGTCTTATGAGGCGCTATCCGAACCAGCTCGTGGATTTTATCCACGACGCATACCACCCAAGCTCAGCAAGCCGGATGGTGCTTTCAGAAGCTGTCCCCGTCGGCCAGTACCAGAGTGTCATCTGCATAGCAAGCAGACGACACTAACACCGACGGGGGAGATCGACCCGCAGGATCAGTGTCGTACGCGAAATTCACCAGGACCCAACACGGATCCTTGTGGAACCTCCGCAGTTCACCTCCCTCAGGTGGACAGACGCGTCCCGACCCACGTACCGGATGCACCTGTCGTGCAAGTACGCCCCAGCGATGCGCAGCAGGTAGGGAGGCACGCGATGGTATGCCAGAGCCTCCCTAATGGTTCCCCAGGGCAGCGAATTAAAGGCATTGACTATGTCAAGATTGACCGCCAATGCCACACCGCCCCGGGTAACCGCCCGCTGCGACTGCTCTCGGACGCGAAGGATCGCGTCCGCAGTCGATCGCGCCTGCCGAAAGCCGAATTGGCTGTCCGACAGGTCGGGGCCCACTTGACGCAGGTGCGTGTTGAGGCGGGCGGCAATTATCCTTTCGAACAATTTGCCCGCCTCATCTAGCAAACAAATGGGTCGGTACGCGGAGGGAGATTCAGCGATCCTGCCATCTTTCCTCACATACCATCCTGTTTTTCCAGCTGAGGGAAGACACCGACACTTAGGCAGCTGTTGAACAGCTGTCTCAGTCTTCCCGCAGCCCGGCGGCGAGATCACCCAGGCCCGACCAGGAATTCCGTCAGGCTCAGTCGTATTTCTCCGAGGCGCCTCACGGCTCGGTCCAACTCCACGTTGGTCACCCCCAACTCATCAGACCATGCGACCTGATCTGACGGTAGTGTTGAGGGTGCGGGGCTATCCTAGACCCTAAGGAAGAGAATGTCAACAACTCTTCCAACGAAAGTAGGGTCCAGGGTTTGTCAGGAAGGAGGACCCATGATCGGAGCTTGCCTGGTACGATTTTTGTACGGCCGCCCCATGGGTCCCTGTTCAACCCTCGAGGAGTTCGCTCCAGGACCGAGACCTAGCATCCTCGATTGCGAGTTGGAGCGCTTTTGTAGCGCCTCTATACAGCTCGTACGCTCTCGCCTTTTCATCGGCAGTGGCTTGCCTTCTTCTGCAGGCTCTGGTGTACTGGCGTCGGGCCGCAAACAGTCCCTGCGCAACTGTGCTATGGCTTCCGACCACCAGCGCACACCGCCCGAGTTGGGAGACCCGGTCCGAGGCATCGACACGTCGCAAATTGACGTCATCGTAGCGGAACCAGGTCGCTTCACTTTCGGGATCAGGCAAGACCCTTGGGCTGGGTCCCCTGTCCAGGCCGCAACGATGGCTGCGGCTTCGAGCATATCTATGTCGAGCCGCTTGAGGACCATCGCCGCGGAGGCCGCTACTGCGTTGGCGGCGGGTAGCACCGAGATGAGCGCCACATCGAGAACGATGTGGCGGTGGTCAGACAGAGTTACCACGTCTTCCGCCACTCTCCATCCCGACACCATGCGAGTGGCAGAGGAGTCGCCCAACGACAGGTCGACACCGACTCCCCCTGCCACCGCACGCAGGTGCTAATGGACCCCGATTCAAAGTCGGAGGTCGAGTCCGCCGCCCATTCTTGCACAGTTTCTCCTTTGCGTTGTCCGGGTGCAACCCACGATCTAGAGTGAGCGTTGAAATCACCCAGGACAAGCACAGGACGGGGAAGGCATGCACGGATGCAATCGCCCAGCCCGTCCAGGTACGCCTCGTAAGCGGCGAGGGTACTGTTGGGAGAAACGTAGCAGCCCAATACTACAAGGGAACCCCACTCGACGGCGACGAATCCCTGCCCCTTGGAAATCAGGGTGCAGGGAGGATCCTCCCTTCCGCCACCCCAGTAGATAGCAACGGAACCCTTAGTGTCACCGAACCAACGAGGATGGTCCGGGACTCGGTAGGGTTCCGCCGCTACTGCCAGAGCAACTGACCACTCCGCGAACCTTACCTTACCTAACCTAACCCTAACCACCTATATCTTAGTGTATTAGAGTCTTAGGCATTCCAAATTGGTTTTTTGTTGTAGCATTTGTTCAGTGTAATCGTTAGACAGTCATCCTGCGCCGCATTTAGGCCATTTCTAGTCTAGTTGTAATCAGTTATTTTTAGTTTCATAATTACGTAATTTTATTCCATTTGTAAAAATTTTTTCATGTCTTCGTTTTTCGTGCTGATTTTGTAACCTAACCTAACCTAACCTTTTTTTTTTTTTTTTTTTTTTTTTTTACATGGGAAAGTACCCTGCACCGTACCTGCGGGGGCAGGGTGGGTTATGTCGGACTCGCACCGACTAAAACCCCATGGTGTTCCACCTTCGTCGCGTATGGCGGGGTTACGGGAACGCTTTCGCACACCTCCGCGACCCCGCCTGCGCTGGCCGGCACGCCGGCCCTCCTTCGGGGAGGACATCTCCCTCTCTACCCCTCTCCGGTAAGGCGCGCCGGAACACGGACGCGCCCTCAACTCGGCCTCCTCTGTGGGTGGGAAGCGGACTCCCCGAGTCCGCCCCCAAGAGGTCATGGGGCCAGGAAAGCCCCAGCCCCTGCGGCGGATCTGGTCTGCGGCTCCACCGCCGACCGATGTTCGGCCGCGGGGACAGGGAGAGTGGCGGGCACCAACACCACTGAACCCGCGGCCCCACCACGGCCGCATCAGCGGTGCGATTCTCGCGTGAGTCGCGGAGGATAGGGAGATACACTACCCTCCTCCGCGACTCCCGTCTCAGATGCGGAGGATGGGACGATGCGCGGTACCGGCTCCAGACAGTCCCCGCACCGCCACCCCATTCCCCGACTCCGCCTCGGCTGCGGATGGTGCGTAAGACGGCCTCGCTCCGTCCATCCGCACCCGCAGCCACCGACACGCATCAGGGCGGGCTCAGCTCCAGCCCGCCCGGGCAGCCTCCTCCAGGCCGGCCTTAGAACGCCTTAGGCCGGCCATTTGGGTTCTTCTTAGCTTCACCGTGGTTAACTCCACACCACGGTTACTAAGCCCCCGCTACGACAAAGCGGGAACCCTTCGGGGAACCTAACCTAACCTTTTTTTTTTGCATGGGAAATGCCTGCGCATACCCGCAGCCAGGGCAAGATTGGAGTTATGTCGGACTCGCACCGACTAAAACCCCATGGTGTTCCTCCATCGTCGCGTATGGCGGGGTCACGGGAACGCTTTCGCACATCCGCGACCCCGCCTGCGCTGGTACAGGCGGCCCCTTCTCCGGGGAGGACATCTCCTCTCCACCCCTCCTGGCAGGGCGCGCCGGAACACGGACGCGCCCTCTATCGAAATCTCTATAGGTGGGAAGCGGACTCCCCGGAGTCCGCTGAAACCATGGGGGCCAGGCCAGCCCCTGCGGCGGATCTGGTCTGCGGCTCCACCGCCGACCGATGTTCGGCCGCGGAGGACAGAAGGAGGCCAGCAGGATCAACCACACTCCACTGAACCCGCGGCCCCACCACGGCCGCATCATGCGGTGCGACCCCGCTTGAGTCGCGGAGGATGGATACTACCTCCTCCGCGACTCCCGTCTCAGATGCGGAGGGTGGGGCGACGATGCGCGGTACCGGTGCTAACAGTCCGCCGCACCGCTTTTTATTCCCGACTCCGCCTCGGCTGCGGATGGTGCGTAAGACGGCCTCGCTCCGTCCATCCGCACCCCGCAACCACCGACGCATCCAGATTTATCAATACGCCGGGCTATCCTCAGACCGACCAGAACGCCTTAGGCCGGCCATTTGGGTTCCTCTTAGCTTCACCGTGGTTAACTCCACACCACGGTTACCATTTACGACAAAGCGGGAACCCTTCGGGGGACTTAAATTATACCACCTGCGGGGCAAAGAGTTATGTCGGACGACTTCAGGCCATGGTGTTCCACCTTCGTCGCGTATGGCGGGGTCACGGGAACGCTTTCGCACACCTCCGCGACCCCGCCTGCGCTGGCCGGCAAGCCGTCCTCTCCTTCGGGGAGGACATCTCCTCTCCACCCCTCTCCTGCAAGGCGCGCCGGAACACGGACGCGCCTTCCATCTCGGCTCTCAGGTGTGGGAAACGGACACCCCGAGTCCGCCTCCCAGAGGCCATGGGGGCCAGGAAAGTACTCCAGCCAATCCCAGCTCTCAGGAGTGGATCGGTCTATGGCTCCACCGCCGACCGATGTTCAGCCGCGGGGACGAGATGGCAGGAACAACCAACACTCCACTGAACCCGCGGCCCCACCACGGCCGCATCAGCGAATACGACCCCGCTTGAGTCGCGGAGGATGGGAGATACACTACCCTCCTCCGCGACTCCCGTCTCAGATGCGGAGGATGGGGGGACGATGCGCGGTACAGTCCTAGACAGTCCCCGCACCGCCACCCCATTCCCCGACTCCGCCTCGGCTGCGGATGGTGCGTAAGACGGCCTCGCTCCGTCCATCCGCACCCGCAGCCCACCGGCCATCCGGGGCGGGCTCAGCTCCAGCCCGCCCGGGCAGCCTCCTCAGGCCGGCAGCAGGCGCTTTGGGCGGCCATTTGAAGTTCCTCTTAGCTTCACCGTGGTTAACTCCACACCACGGTTACTAAACCCGCTACGACAAAGCGAGAACCCTTCGGGGAACCTAACCTAACCTTTTTTTTTTTTTTTTACATGGGGAAATGCCTTACCCGCATGGGGGCAAGGTGGGTTATGTCGGACTCGCACCGACTAAAACCCCATGGTGTTCCTCCATCGTCGCGTATGGCGGGGTCACGGGAACGCTTTCGCACATCCGCGACCCCGCCTGCGCCACGGCCGACCAGGCGGCCTTCTCCGGGGAGGACATCTCCTCTCCACCCCTCCTGGCAGGGCGCGCCGGAACACGGACGCGCCCTCCCAGCTCGGCCTCTCTGTGGGTGGGAAGCGGACTCCCCGAGTCCGCCCAGAACCATGGGGGCCAGAGAGCCCCAGCCCCTGCGGCGGATCTGGTGTTAGGCTCCGCCGCCGACCAATGTTCGGCCGCGGAGGACAGGGCAGCGGGATCAACCACACTCCACTGAACCCGCGGCCCCACCACGGCCGCATCAGCGGTGCGGCCCCCAGCAGGTCGCGGAGGATAGGGAGATACACTACCCTCCCTCCGCGGCCTCCGTCTCAGATGCGGAGGGTGGGGGGCGACGATGCGCGGTACCGGTGCTAACAGTCCTCGCACCGCCGCCACCCCATTCCCCGACTCCGCCTCGGCTGCGGATGGTGCGTAAGACGGCCTCGCTCCGTCCATCCGCACCCGCAGCCCACCGGCATACGCATCCAGGGCGGGCCCAGCTCCAGCCCGCCCGGGCAGCCTCCTCCAGGCCGGCCTTAGAACGCCTTAGGCCGGCCATTTGGGTTCTTCTTAGCTTCACCGTGGTTAACTCCACACCACGGTTACTAAACCCGCTACGACAAAGCGGGAACCCTTCGGGGAACCTTTTTTTTTTGCATGGGAAATGCCTGCGCATACCCACCCTTCGGGGGCAAGGGTGGAGTTATGTCGGACTCGCACCGACTAAAACCCCATGGTGTTCCACCTTCGTCGCGTATGGCGGGGTCACGGGAACGCTTTCGCACCTCCGCGACCCCGCCTGCGCTGGCCCGGCAAGCCGGCCTCGCTCGGGGGAGGACATCCCCTCTCCACCCCTCCTGGCAGGGCGCGCCGGAACACGGACGCGCCTTCCATCCGGCCCTCCTCAGTAGGTGGGGAAACGGACGCCCCGAGTCCGCCTCCCAGAGGCCATGAGGAGACCAGGAAACTCAGCCAGCCCAGCCCCTGCGGCGGATCTGGTCTGCGGCTCCACCGCCGACCGATGTTCAGCCGCGGAGGACGGGGAGAGCGGCAACGAAACACCGACACTCTCTCTTCCCCGCGGCCCCACCACAGCCGCATCATGCGGTGCGACCCCGCTTGAGTCGCGGAGGATAGGGAGGCGGCAGCCGCAATGCCGACCTCCTCTCCCTCCGCGACTCCGCCTCGGCTGCGGATGGTGCGTAAGACGGCCTCGCTCCGCCACTTCCGCCCCCAGCAGTCCACCGAACCGCTTCCAGGGCGAGCTCGTTGCAGGCCGCAGGCGACGGCCACCTCGGGCCGGCCACAGAGCGCCTTAGGCCGGCCATTTGGGTTCCTCTTAGCTTCACCGTGGGTGACCAAGCCACGGTTACTAAGCCCCCCCGCTACGACAAAGCGAGAACCCTTCGGGGGGGAACCTAACCTAACCTAACCTAACCTAACCTAACCACCTATATCTTTGTGTATTAGAGTCTTAAGCATTCCAAATTGGTTTTTTGTTGTAGCATTTGTTCAGTGTAATCGTTAGACAGTCATCCTGCGCCGCATTTAGGCCATTTCTAGTCTAGTTGTAATCAGTTATTTTTAGTTTCATAATTACGTAATTTTATTCCATTTGTAAAATTTTCATGTCTTCGTGCTGATTTTGTAACCTAACCTAACCTAACCTTTTTTTTTTGCATGGGGAAATGCCTACGCATACCCACACTTCGTGGGGCAAGGGTGTTATGTCGGACTCGCACCGACTAAAACCCATGGTGTTCCACCTTCGTCGCGTATGGCGGGGCCACGGGAACGCTTTCGCACACCTCCGCGACCCCGCCTGCGCTGGCCGGCAAGCCGGCCCCTCCTTCGGGGAGGACATCCCCTCTCCACCCCTCTCCTGCAAGGCGCGCCGGAACACGGACGCGCCTTCCATCTCGCCTTCGCAGGTGGGAAACGGACTCCCCGAGTCCGCCTCCCAGAGGCCATGGGGGCCAGAAGCACTAAGCCAGCCCAGCCCCTGCGGCGGATCTGGTCTGCGGCTCCACCGCCGACCGATGTTCGGCCGCGGAGGACAGGAGAGCGGCAACGAAACACCGACACTCCTCTTCCCCGCGGCCCCACCACAGCCGCATCATGCGGTGCGACCCCGCTTGAGTCGCGGAGGATGGGAGAGCGGCAACGAAACACCGACACTCCTCTCTCCTCCGCGACTCCACCTCGGCTACTGAGGGGCGGGCGGCCTCGCTCCGCCACTTCCGCCCCAGCAGTCCACTGACACGCTTCCGAGGCGAGTTTCGTTACGAGCCCACCCGGAGCGGTTTCTAGACACCGTTCTCGTGCCGCATTCAGTTCATTTCTAGTTATAATCAAGCTACCTTCTAGTTTTTATATTTACGTAATTTTATTCCATTTGTAAAATTTTCATGTCTTCGTTTTTCGTGCTGGTTTTGCTCTGGTAGGTCAGTCCCGGTCCAAAACCGTTGAATCAGGCTGTCGTGCCGCATT
>JAGSMU010000583.1:0-21371 GCA_029286865.1 Teinopalpus imperialis
CAGTTCATTTCTAGTTATAATCGCTTACCTTCAGTTTTATATTTACGTAATTTTATTGCACTTGTAAAAATTTATTTCCTCGTTTTCGTGCTGGTTTTGCTCTGGGTAGGTCAGTCCCGGTCCAAAACCGTTGAATCAGGCGAAACCTGGAAAGAAAAGACTGAAATTAGGAAAAATCGACTTTTTCTTTGAAACCGAGGTGTAGTGGTGATGTCCTGTTTTATAGGAATTCACCGATATCTTTGTGTATTAGAATCTCAAACAGTCAAATATTTTTTATTCTTGCATTCGTTTAATCTTATCGTAAGATACTCATCTTACGCCGCATTTCGGCCATTTCTAGTTCTAATCTGTTATTTTTAGTTTTATAATTACGTAATTTTATTGCACTTGTAAAAATTTTATTTCTTCGTTTTTGTACTGGTTTTGCTCTGGGTAGGTCAGTCCCGGTCCACAACCTTTGAATCAGGCGAAATGTGGAAAGAAAAGACTGAGAATTAGGAAAAATCGACTTTTTCTTTGAAACCGAGTTTTAGTGGTAAAGCCCTGTTTTTTAGGAAATCACGGATATCCTCTCGTTATTAAATCCATAGTATCTCCAAACAGTTTTTTCTTGTAGTATTTGTGTAGTCTAATTATTAGACACCGTTCTCGTGCCGCATTCAGGCCATTTCTAGTTATAATCGCTTACCTTCAGTTTTATACTTACGTAATTTTAATGGAATTCTAAACATTTTTGTTTCTTCCTTTTTCGTGCTGTTTTTGCTCTCGGCCGGTCAGTCCCAGTTCACAAGCATCGAATCAGGTAAAACCTGTAAGAAAAACACACAGAATTAGAAAAAAATCGACTTTTTCTTTGAAACCGAGGTGTAGTGGTGATGTCCTGTTTTATAGGAATTCACCGATATCTTTGTGTATTAGAATCTCAAGCAGTCCAAATTTGTTTTTTATTGTAGCATTCGTTTAACCTTATCGTTAGATTTTCATCTTGCGCCGCATTTCGGCCATTTCTAGTTCTAATCTGTTATTTTTAGTTTTATAATTACGTAATTTTATTGCACTTGTAAAAAATTTTATTTCTTCGTATTTCGTGCTGGTTTAGCTCTGGGTAGGTCAGTCCCGGTCCACAACCGTTGAATCAAGCGAAACCTGGAAAGAAAAGACTGAGGATTAGGAAAAATCATTTTTCTTTGAAACCGAGTTTTAGTGGTAAAACCCTGTTTTAGCATTTGTTTAACCTTATCGTTAGATACTCATCTTGCGCCGCATTTCGGCCATTTCTAGTTCTAATCTGTTGTTTATAGTTTTATAATTACGTAATTTTATTGCACTTGTAAAATTTTATTTCTTCGTTTTTGTACTGGTTTTGCTCTGGGTAGGTCAGTCCCGGTCCACAACCTTTGAATCAGGCGAAATGTGGAAAGAAAAGACTGAGAATTAGGAAAAATCGACTTTTTCTTTGAAACGCGTTATAGTGGTACAGCCCTGTTTTATAGAAATCACCTATATCCTCGTTATTAAGTCCATAGTATCTCAAACAGTTTTTCTTGTAGTATTTGTGTAGTCTAATTATTAGACACCGTTCTCGTGCCGCATTCAGGCCATTTCTAGTTATAATCGCTTACCTTCAGTTTTATACTTACGTAATTTTAATGGAATTCTAAACATTTTTGTTTCTTCCTTTTTCGTGCTGTTTTTGCTCTCGTCCGGTCAGTCCCAGTTCACAAGCATCGAATCAGGTAAAACCTTTAAGAAAAACACACAGAATTAGGAAAAATCGACTTTTTCTTTGAAACCGAGGTGTAGTGGTGATGTCCTGTTTTATAGGAATTCACCGATATCTTTATTATTAGAATCTCAAGCAGTCAAATTTGTTTTTATTGTAGCATTCGTTTAACCTTATCGTTAGATGCTCATCTTGCGCCGCATTTCGGCCATTTCTGGATTCTAATCTGTTATTTTTAGTTTTATAATTACGTAATTTTATTGCACTTGTAAAATTTTATTTCTTCGTATTTCGTGCTGGTTTAGCTCTGGGTAGAGTCAGTCGGTCCACAACCGTTGAATCAAGCGAAACCTGGAAAGAAAAGACTGAGAATTAGGAAAAATCATTTTTCTTTGAAACCGAGTTTTAGTGGTAAAGCCCTGTTTTAGCATTCGTTTAACCTTATCGTTAGATACTCATCTTGCGCCGCATTTCGGCCATTTCTGGATTCTAATCTGTTGTTTTTAGTTTTATAATTACGTAATTTTATTGCACTTGTAAAATTTTATTTCTTCGTTTTTGTACTGGTTTTGCTCTGGATGGGTCAGTCCCGGTCCACAACCTTTGAATCAGGCGAAATGTGGAAAGAAAAGACTGAGAATTAGGAAAAATCGACTTTTTCTTTGAAACGCGTTATAGTGGTACAGCCCTGTTTTATAGAAATCACCTATATCCTCTCGTTATTAAGTCCATAGTATCTCAAACAGTTTTTCTTGTAGTATTTGTGTAGTCTAATTATTAGACACCGTTCTCGTGCCGCATTCAGGCCATTTCTAGTTATAATCGCTTACCTTCAGTTTTATACTTACGTAATTTTAATGGAATTCTAAACATTTTGTTTCTTCCTTTTTCGTGCTGTTTTTGCTCTCGGCCGGTCAGTCCCAGTTCACAAGCATCGAATCAGGTAAAACCTGTAAGAAAAACACACAGAATTAGGAAAAATCGACTTTTTCTTTTGAAGCGTGGTCTATACCACTATTGGTAAAGCCCTGTTTTATAGGAAATCACCTATATCCTCGCGTTATTAAGTCCATAGTATCTCAAACAGTTTTTCTTGTAGTATTTGTGTAGTCTAATCATTAGACACCGTTCTCGTGCCGCATTCAGGCCATTTCTAGTTATAATCGCTTACCTTCAGTTTTATATTTACGTAATTTTATTGCACTTGTAAAAATTTATTTCTTCGTTTTCGTGCTGGTTTTGCTCTGAATCGGTCAGTCCCGGTCCAAAACCGTTGAATCAGGCGAAACCTGGAAAGAAAAGACTGAGAATTAGGAAAAATCGACTTTTCTTTGAAACCGAGGTGTAGTGGTGATGTCCTGTTTTATAGGAATTCACCGATATCTTTGTGTATTAGAATCTCAAGCAGTCAAATTTGTTTTTATTGTAGCATTTGTTTAACCTTATCGTTAGATTTTCATCTTGCGCCGCATTTCGGCCATTTCTAGTTCTAATCTGTTATTTTTAGTTTTATAATTACGTAATTTTATTGCACTTGTAAAAAATTTTATTTCTTCGTATTTCGTGCTGGTTTAGCTCTGGGTAGGTCAGTCCCGGTCCACAACCGTTGAATCAAGCGAAACCTGGAAAGAAAAGACTGAGGATTAGGAAAAAATCGACTTTTTCTTTGAAACCGAGTTTTAGTGGTAAAGCCCAGTTTTAGCATTCGTTTAACCTTATCGTTAGATGCTCATCTTGCGCCGCATTTCGGCCATTTCTAGTTCTAATCTGTTGTTTTAGTTTTATAATTACGTAATTTTATTGCACTTGTAAAAATTTTATTTCTTCGTTTTGTACTGGTTTTGCTCTGGATGGGTCAGTCCGGTCCACAACCGTTGAATCAGGCGAAATGTGGAAAGAAAAGACTGAGAATTAGGAAAAAATCGACTTTTCTTTGGAAACCGAGTTATAGTGGTACAGCCCTGTTTTTAGGAAATCACCTATATCCTCGCGTTATTAAGTCCATAGTATCTCCAAACAGTTTTTTCTTGTAGTTTTGTGTAGTCTAATCATTAGACACCGTTCTCGATGCCGCATTCAGGCCATTTCTAGTTATAATCGCTTTCCTTCAGTTTTATACTTACGTAATTTTAATAGAATTCTAAAATTTTTGTTTCTTCCTTTTCTTGCTGTTTTTGCTCTCGGCCGATCAGTCCCGGTCCACAAGCATCGAATCAGGTAAAACCTGTAAGAAAAACACACAGAATTAGAAAAAATCGACTTTTCTTTGAAACCGAGGTGTAGTGGTGATGTCCTGTTTTAAAGGAATTCACCGATATCTTTGTGTATTAGAATCTCAAGCAGTCAAATTTGTTTTTATTGTAGCATTCGTTTAACCTTATCGTTACATACTCATCTTGCGCCGCATTTCGGCCATTTCTAGTTCTAATCTGTTATTTTTAGTTTTATAATTACGTAATTTTATTGCACTTGTAAAAATTTTATTTCTTCGTTTTCGTGCTGGTTTAGCTCTGGGTAGGTCAGTCCCGGTCACAACCGTTGAATCAAACGAAACCTGGAAAGAAAAGACTGAGAATTAGGAAAAAATCGACTTTTTCTTTGAAACCGAGTTATAGTGGTAAAGCCCTGTTTTAGCATTCGTTTAACCTTATCGTTAGATACTCATCTTGCGCCGCATTTCGGCCATTTCTAGTTCTAATCTGTTGTTTTAGTTTTATAATTACGTAATTTTATTGCACTTGTAAAAATTTTATTTCTTCGTTTTCGTGCTGGTTTTGCTCTGGATGGGTCAGTCCGGTCCACAACCTTTGAATCAGGCGAAATGTGGAAAGAAAAGACTGAGAATTAGGAAAAAATCGACTTTTCTTTGGAAACCGAGTTATAGTGGTACAGCCCTGTTTTTAGGAAATCACCTATATCCTCGCGTTATTAAGTCCATAGTATCTCCAAACAGTTTTTCTTGTAGTTTTGTGTAGTCTAATCATTAGACACCGTTCTCGTGCCGCATTCAGGCCATTTCTAGTTATAATCGCATACCTTCAGTTTTATATTTACGTAATTTTATTGCACTTGTAAAAATTTATTTCCTCGTTTTCGTGCTGGTTTAGCTCTGGGTAGGTCAGTCCGGTCCACAACCGTTGAATCAAGTGAAACCTGGAAGAAAAAGACTGAGAATTAGGAAAAAATCGACTTTTCTTTGAAAACGCGTTATAGTGGTACAGCCCTGTTTTTAGGAAATCACCTATATCCTCGCGTTATTAAGTCCATAGTATCTCCAAACAGTTTTTCTTGTAGTTTTGTGTAGTCTAATTATTAGACACCGTTCTCGTGCCGCATTCAGGCCATTTCTAGTTATAATCGCTTACCTTCAGTTTTATACTTACGTAATTTTAATGGAATTCTAAAATTTTTGTTTCTTCCTTTTTCGTGCTGTTTTTGCTCTCGGCCGATTAGTCCCGGTCCAAAACCGTTGAATCAAGTGAAACCTGGAAAGAAAAGACTGAGAATTAGAAAAAAGTCGACTTTTCTTTGAAACCGAGGTGTAGTGGTGATGTCCTGTTTTATAGGAATTCACCGATATCTTTATTAATATTAGAATCTCAAGCAGTCAAATTTGTTTTTATTGTAGCATTCGTTTAACCTTATCGTTAGATACTCATCTTGCGCCGCATTTCGGCCATTTCTGGATTCTAATCTGTTATTTTTAGTTTTATAATTACGTAATTTTATTGCACTTGTAAAAATTTTATTTCTTCGTATTTCGTGCTGGTTTTGCTCTGGGTAGGTCAGTCCCGGTCACAACCGTTGAATCAAGCGAAACCTGGAAGAAAGACTGAGGATTAGGAAAAAATCGACTTTTCTTTGAAACCGTGTTACAGTGGTACAGCCCTGTTTTATAGGAAATCACATATATCCTCTCGTTATTAAGTCCATAGTATCTCCAAACAGTTTTTCTTGTAGTATTTGTGTAGTCTAATCATTAGACACCGTTCTCGTGCCGCATTCAGGCCATTTCTAGTTATAATCGCTTACCTTCAGTTTTATATTTACGTAATTTTATTGCACTTGTAAAAATTTTATTTCCTCGTTTTCGTGCTGGTTTTGCTCTGAATCAGTCAGTCCCGGTCCAAAACCGTTGAATCAGGCGAAACCTGGAAAGAAAAGACTGAGAATTAGGAAAAATCGACTTTTCTTTGAAACCGAGGTGTAGTGGTGATGTCCTGTTTTATAGAATTCACCGATATCTTTGTGTATTAGAATCTCAAGCAGTCCAAATTTGTTTTTATTGTAGCATTCGTTTAACCTTATCGTTAGATACTCATCTTGCGCCGCATTTCGGCCATTTCTAGTTCTAATCTGTTGTTTTAGTTTTATAATTACGTAATTTTATTGCACTTGTAAAAATTTTATTTCTTCGTTTTCGTGCTGGTTTTGCTCTGGATGGGTCAGTCCCGGTCACAACCGTTGAATCAGGCGAAATGTGGAAAGAAAAGACTGAGAATTAGGAAAAAATCGACTTTTTCTTTGAAACCGAGGTGTAGTGG
Source organism: Teinopalpus imperialis (assembly GCA_029286865.1). Taxonomy (NCBI): domain Eukaryota; kingdom Metazoa; phylum Arthropoda; class Insecta; order Lepidoptera; family Papilionidae; genus Teinopalpus; species Teinopalpus imperialis. The sequence continues at coordinate 6,271 of JAGSMU010000583.1, forward strand.
TGATGTCCTGTTTTATAGGAAATCACGGATATCCTCTCGTTATTAAGTCCATAGTATCTCCAAACAGTTTTTTCTTGTAGTATTTGTGTAGTCTAATTATTAGACACCGTTCTCGTGCCGCATTCAGGCCATTTCTAGTTATAATCGCTTACCTTCAGTTTTATACTTACGTAATTTTAATGGAATTCTAAACATTTTTGTTTCTTCCTTTTTCGTGCTGTTTTTGCTCTCGGCCGGTCAGTCCCAGTTCACAAGCATCAGATCAGGTAAAACCTGTAAGAAAAACACACAGAATTAGAAAAAATCGACTTTTCTTTGAAACCGAGGTGTAGTGGTGATGTCCTGTTTTATAGGAATTCACCGATATCTTTGTGTATTAGAATCTCAAGCAGTCAAATTTGTTTTTATTGTAGCATTCGTTTAACCTTATCGTTAGATACTCATCTTGCGCCGCATTTCGGCAATTTCTAGTTCTAATCTGTTGTTTTAGTTTTATAATTGCGTAATTTTATTGCACTTGTAAAAATTTTATTTCTTCGTATTTCGTGCTGGTTTAGCTCTGGGTAGGTCAGTCCCGGTCCACAACCGTTGAATCAAGCGAAACCTGGAAAGAAAAGACTGAGAATTAGGAAAAATCGACTTTTCTTTGAAACCGAGTTTTAGTGGTAAAGCCCTGTTTTAGCATTCGTTTAACCTTATCGTTAGATACTCATCTTGCGCCGCATTTCGGCAATTTCTAGTTCTAATCTGTTGTTTTAGTTTTATAATTACGTAATTTTGTGCACTTGTAAAAATTTTATTTCTTCGTTTTTCGTGCTGGTTTTGCTCTGGGTAGGTCAGTCGGTCCACAACCTTTGAATCAGGCGAAATGTGGAAAGAAAAGACTGAGAATTAGGAAAAAATCGACTTTTCTTTGAAAACGCGTTATAGTGGTACAGCCCTGTTTTTAGGAAATCACCTATATCCTCGCGTTATTAAGTCCATAGTATCTCAAACAGTTTTTCTTGTAGTTTTTGTGTAGTCTAATTATTAGACACCGTTCTCGATGCCGCATTCAGGCCATTTCTGGATTATAATCGCTTACCTTCAGTTTTATGCTTACGTAATTTTAATAGAATTCTAAAAATTTTTGTTTCTTCCTTTTTCGTGCTGTTTTTGCTCTCGGCCGGTCAGTCCCAGTTCACAAGCATCGAATCAGGTAAAACCTGTAAGAAAAACACACAGAATTAGAAAAAGTCGACTTTTCTTTGAAACCGAGGTGTAGTGGTGATGTCCTGTTTTATAGGAATTCACCGATATCTTTGTGTATTAGAATCTCAAGCAGTCAAATTTGTTTTTATTGTAGCATTCGTTTAACCTTATCGTTAGATACTCATCTTGCGCCGCATTTCGGCAATTTCTAGTTCTAATCTGTTATTTTTAGTTTTATAATTACGTAATTTTATTGCACTTGTAAAAATTTTATTTCTTCGTATTTCGTGCTGGTTTTGCTCTGGGTAGGTCAGTCGGTCCACAACCGTTGAATCAAGCGAAACCTGGAAAGAAAAGACTGAGAATTAGGAAAAATCGACTTTTCTTTGAAACCGTGTTACAGTGGTACAGCCCTGTTTTATAGGAAATCACCTATATCCTCTCGTTATTAAGTCCATAGTATCTCAAACAGTTTTTCTTGTAGTATTTGTGTAGTCTAATCATTAGACACCGTTCTCGTGCCGCATTCAGGCCATTTCTAGTTATAATCGCATACCTTCAGTTTTATATTTACGTAATTTTATTGCACTTGTAAAAAATTATTTCCTCGTTTTCGTGCTGGTTTTGCTCTGAATCGGTCAGTCCCGGTCCAAAACCGTTGAATCAGGCGAAACCTGGAAAGAAAAGACTGAGAATTAGGAAAAATCGACTTTTCTTTGAAACCGAGGTGTAGTGGTGATGTCCTGTTTTATAGGAATTCACCGATATCTTTGTGTATTAGAATCTCAAGCAGTCCAAATTTGTTTTTTATTGTAGCATTCGTTTAACCTTATCGTTAGATACTCATCTTGCGCCGCATTTCGGCCATTTCTAGTTCTAATCTGTTGTTTTTAGTTTTATAATTACGTAATTTTATTGCACTTGTAAAAATTTTATTTCTTCGTTTTTCGTGCTGGTTTTGCTCTGGATGGGTCAGTCCCGGTCCACAACCTTTGAATCAGGCGAAATGTGGAAAGAAAAGACTGAGAATTAGAAAAAAATCGACTTTTTCTTTGAAACCGAGGTGTAGTGGTGATGTCCTGTTTTATAGGAAATCACGGATATCCTCTCGTTATTAAATCCATAGTATCTCCAAACAGTTTTTTCTTGTAGTATTTGTGTAGTCTAATTATTAGACACCGTTCTCGTGCCGCATTCAGGCCATTTCTAGTTATAATCGCTTACCTTCAGTTTTATACTTACGTAATTTTAATGGAATTCTAAACATTTTTGTTTCTTCCTTTTTCGTGCTGTTTTTGCTCTCGGCCGGTCAGTCCCAGTTCACAAGCATCGAATCAGGTAAAACCTGTAAGAAAAACACACAGAATTAGAAAAAAATCGACTTTTTCTTTGAAACCGAGGTGTAGTGGTGATGTCCTGTTTTATAGAATTCACCGATATCTTTATTATTAGAATCTCAAGCAGTCCAAATTTGTTTTTATTGTAGCATTCGTTTAACCTTATCGTTAGATACTCATCTTGCGCCGCATTTCGGCCATTTCTAGTTCTAATCTGTTATTTTTAGTTTTATAATTACGTAATTTTATTGCACTTGTAAAAAAATTTATTTCTTCGTATTTCGTGCTGGTTTAGCTCTGGGTAGGTCAGTCCCGGTCCACAACCGTTGAATCAAGCGAAACCTGGAAAGAAAAGACTGAGAATTAGGAAAAATCGATTTTTCTTTGAAACCGAGTTTTAGTGGTAAAGCCCTGTTTTAGCATTCGTTTAACCTTATCGTTAGATACTCATCTTGCGCCGCATTTCGGCAATTTCTAGTTCTAATCTGTTGTTTTTAGTTTTATAATTACGTAATTTTATTGCACTTGTAAAAATTTTATTTCTTCGTTTTTCGTGCTGGTTTTGCTCTGGGTAGGTCAGTCCCGGTCCACAACCTTTGAATCAGGCGAAATGTGGAAAGAAAAGACTGAGAATTAGGAAAAAATCGACTTTTTCTTTGAAACCGAGTTATAGTGGTAAAGCCCTGTTTATTAGGAAATCACCTATATCCTCGCGTTATTAAGTCCATAGTATCTCCAAACAGTTTTTTCTTGTAGTTTTTGTGTAGTCTAATCATTAGACACCGTTCTCGTGCCGCATTCAGGCCATTTCTAGTTATAATCGCATACCTTCAGTTTTATATTTACGTAATTTTATTGCACTTGTAAAAATTATTTCCTCGTTTTCGTGCTGGTTTTGCTCTGGGTAGGTCAGTCCCGGTCCACAACCGTTGAATCAAGCGAAACCTGGAAAGAAAAGACTGAAATTAGGAAAAATCGACTTTTTCTTTGAAACCGCGTTATAGTGGTACAGCCCTGTTTTATAGGAAATCACCTATATCCTCTCGTTATTAAGTCCATAGTATCTCCAAACAGTTTTTTCTTGTAGTATTTGTGTAGTCTAATTATTAGACACCGTTCTCGTGCCGCATTCAGGCCATTTCTAGTTATTCTTCTCTATTCTGTTGATGTTAATGTTGTTAGCCTATGCGGCTCTTACAGCTTCATCGGACACAGGGCTCACGGAACTGAGGGGTCCGTGAGCTGGTTTTTTTCAACCGTGTTTTGCCTACTGTGATTCTCTTACTTACACAAAGCGCTCATAAACTGAGCGTGTCGCTCTACTCTTTGGTCTCACACCTATCTGATGATGCCACCCAAGTTGCCAGTTCCTAGCTATATTGTGATTCTCCCGAGTGGAGAATGGATGGTGATGTCTAAAGACCGTCCGAGGTTTCGGTATGCGAACCTAGCCTCTGACGGACGCCACCTGTTATCATATCAATCGGAAGCTGTGGGCGGTGAGAACCGCCCTGACACGCAGGTGTAGCGAGTGTATGCGGTGTCGCGAAGATTGCGTCGCGCTCGGAGGCGAGGGCGACGCGACGAGGTGTAAGTCACTGTGCAGATCGATGTTGCGTTGATACGGTTCTGCTCCGGTTGCGATTCTGGTGAAACGGTTTTGAACCGTTTGGAGTTGTTTAATTTTGATTTCGGCTACGTGGGCGAAGACGACGCTGGCGTAGGTCATAATAGGCCTTACGCAGGTCTTATATAGAAGGAGTTTATGTCTTAAGGACATTTTGCTTTTAGCGCAGATGAGCGGGTGAAGCCGGCTCATGACAAACGCGACCTTATTCCTCGCATTTTTAATATGCGGATGGAAGTTGAGTTTATGGTCAAAGGTGACCCTAGGTATTTGACCGTTTCTACCCAGGAATGGGACGGTCGAAGATCGTGATACGTCCTAGCTTTCTACGGTTAGGTACTGATGCAGTGCAGAATGGATCGGATGAGCCTCTCCAGAAGAAGACTGCTGCACTTTTATCCGGGTTAATTTCGATTCTCCATAACCGAAACCACTCGGCGAGGCGGTTGGCTGCGGCTTGGAGTCGGATGGTGATACGGCCCTTGTGTAAGTTTGAATAGTATAGGGCGGTATCGTCTGCGAAAAGCGCAAGACTGACCTGCGGATCTTTCGGGACATCACTTGTGTAAAGTGAGAATAAGAGGGGAAAGAACGGAGCCCTGAGGGACACCTGCTAGGAGCGGCCGGCGAGGCGCGTGCCGTCGACTCGATATCGAAAAGTGCGATTCGACAAGAAGGCTCGTATGATATGCACGAGCCTGTCTGGTATGTTGATGGAGTGAAGTTTATAAATTAAACCGTTATGCCAGACTTTGTCGAATGCCTTTGCGACATCGAAGAATAGTGCACCAGTACCGATGGGGTTTTCAGGGTTAACCCTGCGAGAATGTGTTCCGTTAAGCGGAAGGCCTGTTGAACGCAGGAGTGCGTATTCCTAAACCCGAACTGTTCGTCGGGAAGTAATCTATTAGCTAGGACGTGTTCTTTAAGTCGCCTAAGAATAATCCTTTCGTATACCTTGCCCACGGAGTTCAGGAGACTGATTGGGCGATAGCTGGTGGGGAGGTTCCGCGGTTTGTGCGGTTTGGGTATCCCGATGACGTCCGCTTCCTTCCAGGCATCCGGGAAGGAGCAGCTGGAGAGGAGCGTATTGAATATTGCCACAAGGAGGCAGATGATATTAGCGGGAAGCGCTTTAATTATTTTATTGTTAATCCCGTCGGGACCGGAGCTGACCTCTTTTGAGGTTTTATAATGTTGGTGACCTCGTCGGTGGTCACGGGTTCTAACAGTTCGCCCGCTGGTGGTAACGACGCCCTAAGCGCCACGTCGGCGTTCACCTTTCGGAGGTGGTCTTGATCCGCGGGGGAGTTCGACGGGGAGCATTGGCTCTTTAGACTGTCCGCGAGATATTCGGCTTTCTCCGTATCATCGAATGCGAGAGTAGCGTTATCCGGTAAAATTAGAGGGCATTTGCGAGATGGTGTCTGCTTTGAGACCCTGCGCCACGCCAGTAGGCGGTATTCGAAGGCTCGAGGTCTGCTAGCAGGTCGCCCCATTTTTGATTATTATATGATTTTATGCGCTCTTTGACCTCCCTTTGGAGGTGGCGCAGTCTAACGCGATTAACATCCGTCGGGTATCTATCGTGAAGCTTAGCCGCGCGATTTTTTGATCTTATCAGTCGACGGAGGCTCGAGGGAAGGACCCCGAATTGATCGGTCGACGCGGGGACCGTCCTTTTCGAGTCTTCGACGGCCGAACTAAGGTGCGAAGTTAAAGAGTCGATCGCCCGAAACGCCTTGTCGGGTGAGTCGATCTCGTTAATTGAGACGTCTAGCTGCTGGGTGGTCGTGGCTCTGAGTTTACCTTCGAGAGCACGCCAGTTGACTATAGTTTTGGTCTGAGGGACCTCGCCTGTCGATTGGCCCAGCTTGAGGAGCACCGGCCTATGATCTGATGATAATTCGTGTAGCGGTTCGATGGAGTCGACCGCTAGGGTGATATTTTAATTAGCGCAATATCTAAAACGTCAGGTGTTTGACGTGTAAAGTATAGAGCGTAGCGTGTCGGGGAGTCGGGGGCTATAACATCGAAGTTATGAGAGCCCATGAGGGCGTGAAGCGCCTTGCCGTTTTGTTCTCCTTTTTGAATGCCAGGAGGCATGTTTACTGTTTAGGTCGCCTGCTAAGACGACCGACGGCCTAGGTTGATTAGGGTCCTGATGTCCGATTCTAGAACTGTTTTCGTCGGTGATAGATAAACCGAGGCGATAACTATCGGGCTATGACCGGTCATAGCCACCCTACACGCAGTGGCTTCTATGTTTGTTAATCGCGGAACCTCGAGCGGTACGCAGTGCAAGCACCTTTGTAGTAGATCAGGGTGCCGCCTTTGGGGGCAGACAACCTGTCACTACGGATGACTCTGTAATTTGCGATCTTGGGATCGCTGTGGCTAGGTTTTAAGAAGGTTTCTTGCACTAGCATAACGTCGACGTTGTGTTTCTTTAAATGGATCGCTACTTCGTCTTTTTGAGACCTGAGTCCGTCCGCGTTGAAATACGAGACAGTCAGAGAGCGGGGATTGACTCGACCTAATGGTGTGTTAGCCATTGGAGACAGAACTAGGGGGTTGCCCTACTGGGCATGGGATCATTCTGGAGAGCCCAGAAGGAGCGTATGGTGCCCATGTGTTCTGCAGTGATCTGCAGCATTTCGAAGGGCGTTTTGGCCTGCTGGAGGCGGATCCCCATGTTGGTGAGGTCCTCCAGGGCGTTGAAATCTAGCGAACTGATGAAGTTCAGCGAATATGTTATTGGGTTTTGCATACCCAGAGGTTGAGGTGTGGCCTGCGCTGAGGTGGCAGGCTGCACGGGGGAGGGGTTTGGCCTAGTGATAGGCGCGACTTGTTTGCGCGCCATAGCAGGAGGCATTGCCCAGGCTGGCTTTGCAGGGGCCTTAGGGGCTTGCAAGGGGGCAGCGGGTTTGGGGGCTGGAGCTGGAGCTGCAGCTGGAGTGAGGCGGGCCTGGGAGCAGGCGCGGCCCTTAAGGGATGGCTGGGGTTGGTGTCGCTTTTTGATTTGGCTTTTTGCCATTTTGAGCAGTCCCGCCGCGTTGCCTCTGCGGCGCTTTGGGACACCCGCGATAACTCGCTGGGTGGCCCTCTGCCTCGCATAGGCAGCACGCTGGGGCTCTGTCGCTCCGGAGGGCGCGAACAGTCCGGGGTGCCATGGTCCCTGATGCATTTGACGCATCTGGGCCTGGCGAAACAGTTCTGGCCGAGTGGCCGTAAAATTGACAGCGATGACACTGTCCTACGAGTCCGCGTTTGAGGGGCCTCCACAGATATGCCGGAGAGGCCGCAAAGGGTTTTGAGATTGAAAATGGCCTTGCCTTCTGGAGTCAGGTCAGGGTGGCCAGAATTAGGGGCATTGGTTTTTAGTGCGCGGATCTGTCATCCTGCGCGCATCTACAATCAGGAGGTCTTGATCCTTAAGGGATCGGATCACTTCCTCCAGTTCTGTCTCAAATGGGAGACCGCGAATAACGACCCGGAGTTTCCGTTCTTCCGGGAGGGCATAGGTGTGGAAACCTATGTTTTCTCGCGCAGCAGTTTCGTGGCCGCGCGGAAGTCACCTACTGTCTGTAGGTTTAAGCGTATGCCTTGTGGCGTGTTTTGGGCCTTAGGGCACGATATTTTTAGAGTGGCGAACCACCTGGAGACGTCAGTCCATTTGGACTTTTCCTGTAGGATCACAGGGGCGGGGGCTTGGTTTTGCGCTCCGCAGGGCGCTTGGCGAGCCTGAGGGGCTGCCTTTTGCCGGTGTGGCGGTCGGCGAGACTGAACCCGGCCTGGAAAACGTGGCCGTATTGATGACGGCCGGCTGAGCAGGGCGTTTCCTTTTGTTTGTGACGAGGGTGAAGCCCTCGTCCAGTTGATAGGCCTACCTCCATATCCGATACGGAGGACTCCGAGTCTGAGTCGGAGGTCGACCGTGATCGGGGAGAGGCGGAGGTGGCAGGGCGCGCGGAAGGCGCTACGGTTGCAGTTTCGTTTGGTGATGGGTCCGGTGATTGCGGGCTGTCGCTGAAGGCGACCCGCGGAGCTTCTAAATGGCGCATGAAGGAAGCCCATAGTTCGGGGCTGGCCGCCTGAAAGAATGCCTGCATCGTGCTGGCGTCCATCGCTATTTCGCTTTGGGGCTTAAGGCCCGTCCGCGATAAAACCGATTTTATTGTCCCCGCCTTGCGGCGAAGTGTAAATCCTAAAACTATACAATAAAATCCTAGCGTCTTGGGTACGCTTAGGGTGAGTACCTGTCGGTCGCCTAATGCGACAGATCAAAGAAATACAATAGCCGCCTCTGAGGAGAGCGGGTGTGGCAACTTACAGGGTCGCTGGATCCAGTGGGCGCGCAGGTAGGCGCGCGCAGGTGTCCTTACGGGTGCGCGGTGACGCACTCACTTCTGGGGCGGTAATCCGCCCGCACTTGGTCACAACACACATGCACTGTCGGTTTCTTCTGGCACTTTTGGTACTACTACTACTACCGATGATGATACAGATACTAAATAACACACTGTAAGTATTAGTTGTATCTTCGTCTGGCTGGAGGCGCATGGAGAGCACTTCCGGGACGACTGCTCCACTCGAGGGAGTAAAAAGATTTCTAGTTATAATCGCTTACCTTCAGTTTTATAATTACGTAATTTTAATGGAATTCTAAACATTTTGTTTCTTCCTTTTTCGTGCTGTTTTGCTCTCGGCCGGTCAGTCCCAGTTCACAAGCATCGAATCAGTTAAAACCTGTAAGAAAAACACACAGAATTAGGAAAAATCGACTTTTCTTTGAAACCGTGGTCTATACCACTATTGGTAAAGCCCTGGTTTATAGGAAATCACCTATATCCTCTCGTCATTAAGTCCATAGTATCTCAAACAGTTTTTCTTGTAGTATTTGTGTAGTCTAATCATAAGACACCGTTCTCGTGCCGCATTCAGGCCATTTCTAGTTATAATCGCTTACCTTCAGTTTTATATTTACGTAATTTTATTGCACTTGTAAAAAATTATTTCCTCGTTTTCGTGCTGGTTTTGCTCTGGATCGGTCAGTCCCGGTCCAAAACCGTTGAATCAGGCGAAACCTGGAAAGAAAAGACTGAGAATTAGAAAAATCGACTTTTCTTTGAAACCGAGGTGTAGTGGTGATGTCCTGTTTTATAGGAATTCACCGATATCTCTGTGTATTAGAATCTCAAACAGTCAAATTTGTTTTATTCTTGAATTCGTTTAATCATATCGTAAGATACTCATCTTACGCCGCATTTCAGCCATTTCTAGTTCTAATCTGTTATTTTTAGTTTTATAATTACGTAATTTTATTGCACTTGTAAAAATTTTATTTCTTCGTTTTCGTGCTGGTTTTGCTCTGGATGGGTCAGTCCCGGTCCACAACCTTTGAATAAGGCGAAATGTGGAAAGAAAAGACTGAAATTAGGAAAAATCGACTTTTCTTTGAAACCGAGTTATAGTGGTACAGCCCTGTTTTATAGAAATCACCTATATCCTCTCGTTATTAAGTCCATAGTATCTCAAACAGTTTTTCTTGTAGTATTTGTGTAGTCTAATTATTAGACACCGTTCTCGTGCCGCATTCAGGCCATTTCTAGTTATAATCGCTTACCTTCAGTTTTATATTTACGTAATTTTAATGGAATTCTAAACATTTTGTTTCTTCCTTTTTCGTGCTGTTTTGCTCTCGGCCGGTCAGTCCCAGTTCACAAGCATCGAATCAGGTAAAACCTATAAGAAAAACACACAGAATTAGGAAAAATCGACTTTTCTTTGAAACCGAGGTGTAGTGGTGATGTCCTGTTTTATAGGAATTCACCGATATCTTTGTGTATTAGAATCTCAAGCAGTCCAAATTTGTTTTATTGTAGCATTCGTTTAACCTTATCGTTAGATACTCATCTTGCGCCGCATTTCGGCCATTTCTAGTTCTAATCTGTTATTTTTAGTTTTATAATTACGTAATTTTATTGCACTTGTAAAAATTTTATTTCTTCGTATTTCGTGCTGGTTTTGCTCTGGGTAGGTCAGTCGGTCCACAACCGTTGAATCAAGCGAAACCTGGAAAGAAAAGACTGAAATTAGGAAAAATCGACTTTTCTTTGAAACCGCGTTATAGTGGTACAGCCCTGTTTTATAGGATATCACCTATATCCTCGTTATTAAGTCCATGAGTATCTCCAAACAGTTTTTCTTGTAGTATTTGTGTAGTCTAATTATTAGACACCGTTCTCGTGCCGCATTCAGGCCATTTCTAGTTATAATCGCTTACCTTCAGTTTTATACTTACGTAATTTTAATGGAATTCTAAACATTTTTGTTTCTTCCTTTTTCGTGCTGTTTTGCTCTCGGCCGGTCAGTCCCAGTTCACAAGCATCGAATAAGGTAAAACCTGTAAGAAAAACACACAGAATTAGGAAAAATCGACTTTTCTTTGAAACCGTGGTCTATACCACTATTGGTAAAGCCCTGTTTTATAGAAATCACCTATATCCTCGTTATTAAGTCCATAGTATCTCCAAACAGTTTTTCTTGTAGTATTTGTGTAGTCTAATCATTAGACACCGTTCTCGTGCCGCATTCAGTTCATTTCTAGTTATAATCGCATTCCTTCAGTTTTATATTTACGTAATTTTATTGCACTTGTAAAAATTTTATTTCTTCGTTTTCGTGCTGGTTTTGCTCTGGGTAGGTCAGTCGGTCCACAACCGTTGAATCAAGCGAAACCTGGAAAGAAAAGACTGAAATTAGGAAAAATCGACTTTTCTTTGAAACCGAGTTTTAGTGGTAAAGCCCTGTTTTAGCATTCGTTTAACCTTATCGTTAGATACTCATCTTGCGCCGCATTTCGGCCATTTCTAGTTCTAATCTGTTGTTTTTAGTTTTATAATTACGTAATTTTATTGCACTTGTAAAAATTTTTATTTCTTCGTATTTCGTGCTGGTTTAGCTCTGGGTAGGTCAGTCCCGGTCCACAACCGTTGAATCAAGCGAAACCTGGAAAGAAAAGACTGAAATTAGGAAAAATCGACTTTTCTTTGAAACGCGTTATAGTGGTACAGCCCTGTTTTATAGAAATCACCTATATCCTCGTTATTAAGTCCATAGTATCTCCAAACAGTTTTTTCTTGTAGTATTTGTGTAGTCTAATTATTAGACACCGTTCTCGTGCCGCATTCAGTTCATTTCTAGTTATAATCGCTTTCCTTCAGTTTTATATTTACGTAATTTTATTGCACTTGTAAAAAATTATTTCCTCGTTTTTCGTGCTGGTTTTGCTCTGGGTAGGTCAGTCCCGGTCCACAACCGTTGAATCAAGCGAAACCTGGAAAGAAAAGACTGAGAATTAGGAAAAAATCGACTTTTTCTTTGAAACCGAGTTTTAGTGGTAAAGCCCTGTTTTAGCATTCGTTTAACCTTATCGTTAGATACTCATCTTGCGCCGCATTTCGGCCATTTCTAGTTCTAATCTGTTATTTTTAGTTTTATAATTACGTAATTTTATTGCACTTGTAAAAATTTTTATTTCTTCGTATTTCGTGCTGGTTTAGCTCTGGGTAGGTCAGTCCCGGTCCACAACCGTTGAATCAAGCGAAACCTGGAAAGAAAAGACTGAGAATTAGGAAAAAATCGACTTTTTCTTTGAAACCGCGTTATAGTGGTACAGCCCTGTTTTATAGGAAATCACCTATATCCTCTCGTTATTAAGTCCATAGTATCTCCAAACAGTTTTTTCTTGTAGTATTTGTGTAGTCTAATCATTAGACACCGTTCTCGTGCCGCATTCAGTTCATTTCTAGTTATAATCGCTTTCCTTCAGTTTTATATTTACGTAATTTTATTGCACTTGTAAAAAAAATTATTTCCTCGTTTTTCGTGCTGGTTTTGCTCTGGGTAGGTCAGTCCCGGTCCACAACCGTTGAATCAAGCGAAACCTGGAAAGAAAAGACTGAGAATTAGGAAAAAATCGACTTTTTCTTTGAAACCGAATTTTAGTGGTAAAGCCCTGTTTTAGCATTCGTTTAACCTTATCGTTAGATACTCATCTTGCGCCGCATTTCGGCCATTTCTAGTTCTAATCTGTTGTTTTAGTTTTATAATTACGTAATTTTATTGCACTTGTAAAAATTTTATTTCTTCGTATTTCGTGCTGGTTTTGCTCTGGGTAGGTCAGTACCGGTCCACAACCGTTGAATCAAGCGAAACCTGGAAAGAAAAGACTGAGAATTAGGTAAAAATCGACTTTTTCTTTGAAACCGAGTTTTAGTGGTAAAGCCCTGTTTTATAGGAAATCACCTATATCCTCGCGTTATTAAGTCCATAGTATCTCCAAACAGTTTTTTCTTGTAGTATTTGTGTAGTCTAATCATGAGACACCGTTCTCGTGCCGCATTCAGGCCATTTCTAGTTATAATCGCTTACCTTCAGTTTTATACTTACGTAATTTTAATGGAATTCTAAACATTTTGTTTCTTCCTTTTTCGTGCTGTTTTTGCTCTCGGCCGGTCAGTCCCAGTTCACAAGCATCGAATCAGGTAAAACCTGTAAGAAAAACACACAGAATTAGAAAAAAATCGACTTTTTCTTTGAAACCGAGGTGTAGTGGTGATGTCCTGTTTTATAGGAATTCACCGATATCTTTGTGTATTAGAATCTCAAGCAGTCCAAATTTGTTTTTTATTGTAGCATTCGTTTAACCTTATCGTTAGATACTCATCTTGCGCCGCATTTCGGCCATTTCTAGTTCTAATCTGTTATTTTTAGTTTTATAATTACGTAATTTTATTGCACTTGTAAAAATTTTATTTCTTCGTATTTCGTGCTGGTTTAGCTCTGGGTAGGTCAGTCCGGTCCACAACCGTTGAATCAAGCGAAACCTGGAAAGAAAAGACTGAGAATTAGGAAAAATCGACTTTTTCTTTGAAACCGCGTTATAGTGGTACAGCCCTGTTTTATAGGAAATCACCTATATCCTCGTTATTAAGTCCATAGTATCTCCAAACAGTTTTTCTTGTAGTATTTGTGTAGTCTAATTATTAGACACCGTTCTCGTGCCGCATTCAGGCCATTTCTAGTTATAATCGCTTACCTTCAGTTTTATACTTACGTAATTTTAATGGAATTCTAAACATTTTTGTTTCTTCCTTTTTCGTGCTGTTTTTGCTCTCGGCCGGTCAGTCCCAGTTCACAAGCATCGAATAAGGTAAAACCTGTAAGAAAAACACACAGAATTAGGAAAAAATCGACTTTTTCTTTGAAACCGTGGTCTATACCACTATTGGTAAAGCCCTGTTTTATAGGAAATCACCTATATCCTCTCGTTATTAAGTCCATAGTATCTCAAACAGTTTTTTCTTGTAGTATTTGTGTAGTCTAATTATTAGACACCGTTCTCGTGCCGCATTCAGGCCATTTCTAGTTATAATCAACACCTTCAGTTTTATACTTACGTAATTTTATTGCGCTTGTAAAAATTTTATTTCTTCGTATTTCGTGCTGGTTTAGCTCTGGGTAGGTCAGTCCCGGTCCACAACCGTTGAATCAAGCGAAACCTGGAAGAAAGACTGAGAATTAGGAAAAATCGACTTTTTCTTTGAAACGCGTTATAGTGGTACAGCCCTGTTTTATAGGAATTCACCGATATCTTTGTGTATTAGAATCTCAAGCAGTCCAAATTTGTTTTTATTGTAGCATTCGTTTAACCTTATCGTTAGATACTCATCTTGCGCCGCATTTCGGCCATTTCTAGTTCTAATCTGTTATTTTTAGTTTTATAATTACGTAATTTTATTGCACTTGTAAAAATTTTATTTCTTCGTATTTCGTGCTGGTTTTGCTCTGGGTAGGTCAGTCGGTCCACAACCGTTGAATCAAGCGAAACCTGGAAGAAAGACTGAAATTAGGAAAAATCGACTTTTTCTTTGAAACCGAGTTTTAGTGGTAAAGCCCTGTTTTATAGAAATCACCTATATCCTCGTTATTAAGTCCATAGTATCTCAAACAGTTTTTCTTGTAGTATTTGTGTAGTCTAATCATTAGACACCGTTCTCGTGCCGCATTCAGGCCATTTCTAGTTATAATCAACACCTTCAGTTTTATACTTACGTAATTTTAATGGAATTCTAAACATTTTTGTTTCTTCCTTTTTCGTGCTGTTTTTGCTCTCGGCCGGTCAGTCCCAGTTCACAAGCATCAGATCAGGTAAAACCTGTAAGAAAAACACACAGAATTAGGAAAAATCGACTTTTTCTTTGAAACGCGTTATAGTGGTACAGCCCTGTTTTATAGGAATTCACCGATATCTTTGTGTATTAGAATCTCAAACAGTCCAAATTTGTTTTTATTGTAGCATTCGTTTAACCTTATCGTTAGATGCTCATCTTGCGCCGCATTTCGGCCATTTCTAGTTCTAATCTGTTGTTTTTAGTTTTATAATTACGTAATTTTGTGCACTTGTAAAAATTTATTTCCTCGTTTTTCGTGCTGGTTTTGCTCTGGGTAGGTCAGTCCCGGTCCACAACCGTTGAATCAAGCGAAACCTGGAAGAAAGACTGAGAATTAGGAAAAATCGACTTTTCTTTGAAACCGAGGTGTAGTGGTGATGTCCTGTTTTATAGGAATTCACCGATATCTTTGTGTATTAGAATCTCAAGCAGTCCAAATTTGTTTTTATTGTAGCATTCGTTTAACCTTATCGTTAGATGCTCATCTTGCGCCGCATTTCGGCCATTTCTAGTTATAATCGCTTACCTTCAGTTTTATATTTACGTAATTTTATTGCACTTGTAAAAATTTTATTTCTTCGTATTTCGTGCTGGTTTAGCTCTGGGTAGGTCAGTCGGTCCACAACCGTTGAATCAAGCGAAACCTGGAAGAAAGACTGAAATTAGGAAAAATCGACTTTTTCTTTGAAACCGTGGTCTATACCACTA
>JAGSMU010000584.1:0-14902 GCA_029286865.1 Teinopalpus imperialis
GCATCTCAGGCATCCAAACATCGGATCCGACCCGGGGCGTCATCAGAGCCTAATTGCCGCCAGCGGGCGCAAACCGAAGGGCGGGGCTGTGGTATGTGCAGCTGTGCGGCAATGACATGGGAATTGAAAAAATGGCATCAAGTTCAGACTTATTTCCGTATCGTTTTATTAATAAAGAATATTATAATTGTAAAGTGAATTGAAGTGTTTTTATGTAACGTAATAACTGAACAGTGCAATTTTATTGTAATATACGAGTGTGGAAGTTGTAAGTTATACCTGCTAAGTGCTTCATGACACTGATATTCATCGTTAGTAAGTGATTATGCAGTTGCGTTGTCACCGCTCAGGACTAAGATGGAATACCTCGTTGCCAATAATTTGCCTTCGGACCCCCTACGCTACACACATCTGCTCTCCACTACCTCACGAAACACAGCACCATTGTACTAATAATTTACGGTGGTATTTAGTCGAAGTGTAAAAACGACCCCAATAGAAGAACGACCTTTACAAGTTTGCGGGACGTCAATAGTTGCAGGTTTTTAAAGGAGTAGGCGGCGAACGAGCATGCAACCCCACTTGATGGTAAGTGACCACCGTCTCCATGAACATCCGCAACACCAGAGAGTCGCAGATGCGCTGCCAGTCTTTAAGAAGGTGTAGGCTCGTTGAAGGTCCGAAGTCGTATCCGTGTCTCAGGATGGCAGTCTATACAGTTGGTCTATCTTCAGCAGTGGACTGTTGACAGGCTGTGAAGATGACGACGTCAGTGATGTATTGATTATTAGGCTAACATTTAGTGATATATTTAAATCAGTTAGTAAAAAATATACAATTTTAAAGAGCCCCTCTTGTATAAGGTTCATGTTTGCCCGAGTGAAATTGATTTAGTTTTTTATATATAAATATATATATCAATGCTATTAAATTTACAAATATTCCGGTTGACCACTCCAACTAAACTGAAAATGCTTGTGCTAGCAGATGCTTCACGACAATAGTCCAATGGTGGATTCAAACCTACAACCTTAAGTTTCGCAGACCGTACTCTGAGTACTACCTTGTGAACCTTTACTCGATCTTATTGCACATGCATTACATCGGATGTTACGAGGGCTGCCTCTGTGTGTGAGCGAAACTACAACATGCCCTACGCACTTGATGTCTGTTGTTAACAACTAGATGGAACGAAAGTGGTCAAAATTGGCCAAGAGGACATCGTTATCCTAGAGTACGAGGAATTCAATTTCAGTCCTTGAGGACGACGCTGCATCGGCATCTTAAATCCTTGTCGAACATGGCTGAGGGGTGTAAAGGGCCGCAGCAATCCTCAGGTGAAGAGATGACGCAGATTTGTCGACCTTATTTCATAACCAGAGCTATAATAGGGTATTAAATTTTCTAGTCCAAGCCTTAAAGTTGGAAAGATAAGTCGCAAAGGAATAAATCTCATTCAAATTTAATTCTCTTTTCACACTATTTGCAAATAAATTGCCCCAGTACGAACTCACAGGTTTAATTAACTAATTCAAATCGTGGGGCGACTTATCTTCTACTAAATAAAACCTTCCTCCGTGATCTATTGGACCTCGCGAATAGCGGACATTTTATTTTTTTAAAAAGTATAACGTTTAAATAAACGTTATTTACCTCTTACACCTGTATTATTTCGAATAAAAAGAATATACTTTTTTTTAATGACTATATGGCACATAATTTATTTCGCCACCAGCTACCCGGATCCCAACAATCACAAAAAGCACTATGCTTATATTTTGCGGCGGGGTTCTATGACGGTCTGGTTCTTCCTACTATTGCCAGAAGCTAAATTAGCATATTTAAAATAAAAGCATATATTTTTTTTATTGTACCGAGAGTGACGAATCAGCCAAACATTATTATATCAAGGCCGCAAGACTCCTGGCTCGGATACGTAGAGAGAAGGGGGGAGGGTTGACCAACTTTTCGTCTACGAGACGGACGTCCCAAGTCTTTATTAAAAATACTAAGGGTGGCTACAAACTTCACAGAAAACCGCCTTCATTCCTTGCACTTTGACAGTGTCTAGCTATCAGCGTATTCATAAACAAAATACCTTTGAAACATTACTTACCATTTTTTTGGTTTATCGATGTCCATGTACTTGCTCCGTCGAAGTCACTAATCAGCAATTGAAATGATTTACGTGGAATAAAAGGGTTAACGTTAGAATAGAAATTATGCGATACTGTCTTTTGCAAAGTTTCGCATGAGTTTGTGTAGCTCAGTACTACTGTTTTGTAGGGTCACAGACTATAATCTATACTAATATTATAAATTGTTTGGTTGGACGCGCTAATATCAATGCAATTACTGGTTCGAATTGAAAAATTATTATTGTATTGGATAGTCCATTAACCAAGGACGGCTATAGACTATAGAACATCGCGCTGCGGTAAAATTATTCGATTATGAGAGCTTACGTTGCGTGTGCTGCGTGAATGATTAAAGTGTCACAAAAACCATATACGGCGGAATATGTTCCCCTTTAAAAGTCTAAAAAAAGCGTTGCTTTACTTGAGACATCCCAAGCATCCTGTAGTCTACACGAACGAAATAAAAAAATACCTTCTGAATCAAGTTAGTTGCTAACAAACGTAATAAGTAGATCATAAAAGTATATATAAAATATTTTGTTTTTCTTCTAGGGTACTTGGGATTTTTTTTTGGGAAAGATCAATATCAGAGACGTGCCTATAACATTGTTGGATTTATGTTGCGTTGAATGATTTCGACCACGATCATTTTCTCGTTATTCCTAAGAGATGCCAAATTAACGTGAAAACGTAGAATCTAGATCCAGTACTTTCACATAGTTTAGACACTTACTCGTCTTGTATTTATCTAATCCTACGTAACGGCTACACGCGATAATAAACGTTTGTAAGGTTCCATGCAGTTTTCATCGGTATATATAAAATATTAATTAGATTTTAAATTTACGTAATTTACAATTATGATTACGAGGTAAAAATAGTATGTCAAGTCCCAGGTGCATAGGAGAGGCATGAATCTCCTTCTCGAGAGAGTGTTGGGAGCATAGTCTGATACGCGGCTCACCTGCGTATTTTGACTACATATATATTTTTTTATTTATTCAACAAGTTTCCTCACGGTGTTTGAATTAACCGCCGACACGTGGTAAATTTGCATCCACTGCGTATTGGTCCTAATTGGCGAATACATGTCTGAAATATTTTCTTCCCGATTTTCTACCTTTTGCGTTTACAGGACAGCTACACACTTTAATTTGAACTTTTTTTTCTAAGATAACGTTTCATGAATATCTCTTAATAAATATATCTAATTCTAATCACAAATACTACTTATAATATATTTGTTATGGACATAACGATATCAGTTTTGATGTAATTTGTTTTACGTACGTGTTACAAATAAGCACGCAGTTGTTATACTGGAAAGTTTTCCTGCTTATAGCATCTATTATAAACAAGGAATTAATTACATATACCTTACCATTCTTGAAGCGTAAGATGGAATGATTTTAGCTTTCTTACGCTTACTATACACAAAAAAGCAGCACTTATAGCGGCATAATAAGCGTAAAATAGTAATTTTAAACAAAATACCTACGTAAATTAACAATTTTTTACTTATTCTATGTTAATTTATATATTCTTTAGACGTTTTATCCAGCTCCGGGCGAACCAACTTATTCATGAAGTACAGTTGATTTTTAACTTGGCTCACAAACTATGAATTTTTTTATTAAATTCATTATAAACAAAATTCATATGTTGGAAATAGTTTATGAGATACATAATTTTATATAATTCGATATAACGACCAAACCGTACGCAGATACAATTAACGCTCTAATCAATCTGCTATTATTTATTTCCTTATCTGTCCTCATGAATAACCGCAAGGTTGCCTAATACTAAATGTGATTTTCCAAATAGAACCTAATGTAATTAACTGACTATGCGTCGTTAAATATGATATCTCACTTTAACAGATAAATATGTCAGATGAGTAGATATAATATAAAGATGCCATAATATTCATAATTTAAATTCATTTTCAGATTTATTTTTTATTGTCGTCAGTAATATTTCGCTTTAATATGCAAATTATTATTGAAGATTGGTGGATTAGTGTAAATTTAATTTTATGAAATAAAGTTATATTTATTCTACTAACATGCAAATATAATTAAATTATATTTTTAAATTAGCTAACGATAGTTTTCAGCTAGTTAAGATTCGACTGGAGAAATGGTTCAGACCCTTACAGACTATCAGATCAAAATAGCAAAGTAACACCACTGTGGTTCATACGGTAGTTCTAGGGAACTGTACACCTAATTAATGGTTAAGTTCTCTTGCATCTTTATTGAAAATGGATGTAGATTTATTGGTCATCACTTACCATGAGATGAACTCTGTGGTCGTTTGTCGTGCTTACTTTCATATAAAAGAACTGGGTAGGCGACAACTTCATTCTTCTTCGGCTAGGAATTGAACCTACGACCAACAAACCAGCAGCTAGATACTATGACCGCAACGCCACGTGGTTGACAAATGATATACAATACAATTATAGACGTTTGAAATCGTCCCGGGGGACATCAACGTCTATTGTTATTATATTTTATAATAAGTGACGTAAATAAATAATATCTGTGTACAATAAATTACGTATAGAAACATTTTTATATAGCAACACTATTTGTCTTTATTTGTACATAACTATTTTTTTTTTCGGGTTGATTGCCACTGTTAGCCCGAGGGCTTTTACAGCTTCGCCGGGTAAATCAGTTAGGATATCCTAGGGCTGCCGAGAGGGAGCAGCGGTTTGGACCGTTACTCTGTTGCGCGAGAGCGACTGACTAGAGGGTGCCAGAGAGGGCATCCTTCTTAAAACCTCTGCTGGTTCAGTTGTTTCTGACGGATTATTGACGGATTATCTAAATTAATATCAATATTGTTATTAATGATCTGCAGAACTATCCTTCTTTTTTGTTCTTTGTATTTGCTTTGTAGTTGCTTCTGACTAAGAATTATCTAGATTAATATCTCTATTATTATTATTGGCTATTTGTACCACCACTTCGGAATGCGTGGGCGCTGGAGAAGAAGTGGCGCAAGAAATTCGATGCGATGCTTCTATCTGTAGTGACTGGAGAGAATCGCCTCTGACATGGCGGTATCGCGAATAACCTTGTTCGTGACACCGCCGACGGCGAGGGCGGTATGTGGGTGCAATGTACATGTGTAGTGTTTTATGAAGGGCTTGGGCCCTGGTGGTCCCGTCGTCGGGGTCGTCGAGGGCGTGCCTCGGTCTTTTTCGGACGCGTGTCTCTATGATTGGCGATGGGATTGTAAGTGGCGTCACTTACAATCAAGGGGTTTGGGTGTTTGACGGCAGAGTCGAAATATCTACCACTGTTAAATCTAAACTTTGCTTACGATTGACAAATTGAAATAAAAATAATGCTTGAAACATATTATACGGAGAAGAACATTTATTTTGAGATCTAAACCTCAATTTGTTAAAATATATAGTATAAACCGGGTAAAGGGTGTAACGGCAGAGGAGGGAAAAGAAAGAGGACAATACAGATCTGCCCAGCAAAGTATAGTTTTCTCTTTTCAAATCAAATCAAAAGCTTTTTTTCCTTTAACACTTTTGAATCGTAAAAATAGCTAACAGCAGCACCGCTACGGAAGGTAGCATAAACGAGAAACGGCAAACAAATCGACTAGTTGCTCTTATTTTAATTTTTTTTAAAAAATACTTCAACACAAATATCCACGAGTTATCCAGTATTGAATCCAAAGGTCAAAGTTTAAATCCAAGCATATTTGTCAAAAATATTCTAACAAAGACTACTAAGATTTTTTTATTAATGCGTTTTTAACAATAATTTTAAATCTGTTGAATGGCAAATCGATTATTATTTGCGGAATTTTATTAAATATGCGTATGAGCGACAAGAAAGATTTCTGTACCTTTTCAAGCGAAAACTAGGTGTCACAAGTTTGTTTTTGTTTTTTGTATTGATAGCGTGTACATCACATCAGCTTTTGTAGAATATTTTTGTAATTTTTTACGTTTAAACAACCTTTTTTCTCCGACCAACGACTTATTTTCCATCCTATTAGTATATGTATATTGAATCTCAGTTGGACGTAGATGTCATGGGTCATCACTTACCATCGGATGAGCTGTGTGCCAGTTTGTCACCCTTAATATTACTAAACAAAATCTTCTAACTGTCGAAGGTACAAACAAAGATAACCCAACATCAACGTTGGAACACGACGATAAATAAATTTCAATTGAAATTCCATACATGCGATTCCTTTCATACAAAGTAACACGTTCGGAATTCCTTAGAGCGGTTCACTTGTTTATAAGACCATGGTGAAGAAATACTGTGTCGGAATATTATTGGTAACAATATACTAGCCTATTTGTGACGGTCTGTTCGGAGACCTAGGTTCAACTGGGGACTTTTGGACGAGCTGATGGTGAAGAGGAAAAGCTCATGGTGTTGTGGTCTGTTTTAGATATAATTAATTATTTTAGTAAGTTTAGCATAATTAAGTTTTACTTCACCATGGAGCATATAATAAATAAGTACTTAAAATTGCGATTATTAATTTCATTGGTGCGGGGATCGAACTCGATTTGCTCGCGTACCTTGAATTAAAAACAACGAGCGCTTAAACACTGAGCAACCACGGCTCTCGTTATATAGTGTTGCTAGCATTAAAAAAAAACATTACGTGTTACCAAACTTGCGCAGTAAGGTCGAAAAACAAACAAATTTCGACATGTGATGTGACGATTATGGGCGAGGACTTTTGAATAATTACGTTCTAATTTCCTAGAAAAGCATCTCCTTAGCTGGTTAGCCTACGCGTTTACCATGAAGATATTTATATATATAACACTAATCTACGTGTACATTAAAATATTTTCCTGCAGGTCATGTTAAATAGGTCAGCTCGACCAGGGACCACACCCTCGCAGAATAACCGCCCAAAATAACAAACATTGCTGTATTTCGTTTTGTGAGTGTTGGAAATCGGAGACCTTTATTACTGGTGACGAAGTATTCCATTATTTTCATTCGACAGGTGAACTGTGTGCTGGTTTGTCACCCTCAATTTTATCACAAAATGTTACAGCATCATAAATATCATCATTGCGACTTTCGTTTATTTATATGTTTGTTTGTATAGGTATACAGTGAAAATTAATAATCAAGTAGAAATTAAATTTTCAGTTTAATATAGAAATTATATTTTGAGTTGTTTTTTTTTTATGGAACAGGCAAGCAGCTCACCTGCTGGTAAGTGACTACCGTCCCTCATGAACATCCGCAACACCGGAGGAGCCGCAGATGCGCTGCCGGCCTTTAAGAAAGGTTTCTTCTGAGGTATCAGAAATGAGTCTACTCATTTCTGATACTCTTCATAGCTGACTCCACAGTATTGATATAATTTTAGTGGTTGCAAACGAGCTCATTTTTTACCTGATGATAAACAATGGCTGTAACCCATGAGATCGACTTCAATCCTCAACAATTGTTCTCTCGTTACTTCCAATAGGGTTGGCCTTTCAAGGCTGGCAGCGCATCGGATGCACACGGGCGGCGGTGATCTCTTACCATCGAGTGAGCTGCTTCCTCGTTTGCCATCTATTGTAAAAAACTATAGAGTATCCTGTATGTCTGGACTGGAACCAGTACTCGTATATCAGTATCAGTAATCATATGTATATAATATGCGATAGAGTCCTAACGGGAATCTTCATTTCTCGCGATAAGATTTTTTGCTTTAACAGCATTAACAGCCTTCTAACAGCACGCGGCCGCCCCAATCTTTTCTGGTCTTCGACAGAGGAAGTGTTGTTGTATCTGTTAATAGTACAATATACGAAGATACGGCTGATACCAAGTGTCTTTAATAAGACCGACGGCTCCATACCCACTTTGTGCAAGGCGATCATTGCAATCCTATTTTCTTTAACACCCCATTCCATATTGTAATTTGATAATGAACACGAAAAAATATGTTAAATGGCGCAAAATCAAAAGAAGTTTTTAAAATAATATACGTGTTCCAAATTCAAAATAATTAAAAGTTGAAAAAACAAAAGTTTTTATGTATATATTTATACTAGTTATATATAAATAATACAATAGTTATGTATATTGGTTTTAAATAAAGTACATTTCATGACGCGCAGAGCTTCGAGTGTAAGACAGTGAGAAGAAATTGGATTTTACTCCAAGTATGAAGTAATATTATATAAATATATAAAATTTTTGTTATTATTATACTGAGGTTGACAAAAGAGAAAGCACTTCATATGGTGATCAGTGATTCGTACTGCCCATAATACGTTAATTTATCATCAATGAGGAATCATAGTGTTAGTGTTAGTGCGTTGTTACCCCGAAGAGTAAAAGGGAAGGCCCCGCCACTAGTAATAAGGGCCTCTGAATGACTACACTCACCAGACGAAACACAGCATCTTTGTGCTACTGTATTCTGTAAGAGTGTTGTACTTGCCCAATTGCGCCTTTTTTTTCAATAGTTGTATTAGTCTAAATTAACAGAGGCTTGCGTTGTTTTTTGTGTTTACGTTTTAACTTATATGGCAACTATCTTTGTGATCAATTTGCCAATGTTATGTTGCATTGTTTAATGGCTAGTAATAATGACGGCTACATATATCGCAGTCTTAGGTTCGAGTTTCAGTCGTCGAGGAACAATAAATGTCTATTACATACTAGTGGTGACAAACGAGCACACAAAGTTACCTAAAAAACTGATGTCTTATGCACTTCGGATTGCCAAATATAAGAAGCATTAATAACAAAACATATATACATAAAATCGCTTACAAATATATATATATATATACATATATATATATATACATATATATATATATATATATATATATATATATACATATATATATATATATATATGTATATACACAAAAATATAACAAGACCCATCTAGTTAATGATCAATATCCTCAGGTGTTGCGGATACATGGATACGATGGATCAATTACCATTAGATGCCCAGCTTGCTGTATAAAAAATAAAAGTGACACTCGTAATATCGTATAAAGTAATAGCCGTAACCGCAAATGTTTAAACTTATTCATTATTGTAGTGAATTCCACAACAACGTAGACCAAATTCCAAGCAAGATTGTTCAAATGTTATCCGCAATGTCGACCGCAGAAATGAACATTTATAATACGATTTAGTTTTAAAACTTTGACCACAAATTCCCGCCATGTTGATTAATAAAGTATATTTTGTCATGTATACATATGGTAACACAAGCGTAATAACTGTTTTATATGTTGTTAAGGAACACTATTTGTGAATCACAAATAGTTGGTTTTCGGATTGTGTAGTGCTTCTGAAAATTCATCCAACCTTATTGAATGTGCATTACATCGGAATACGACGATTGTTACTGTTCGGTTACTTGTAGTGTCAGTTACCGGCAACGAAGAATTCCATCTGAATCCTTAGGGGTGAAAGCAGTATACTTCTTGAATCTTTGTTGTGGATGAATGTAGATGTTTATAGGTCGCTTTTATCACTCACCTATCCAATTAGGATTATCCCAAGTCTTCCACTGCCATCAGGTTAACGAATCCAGAAGTCTCGCATCTGCATTTCCATATCCACCAGAAATACTGATGGGTTACCATAAATATAGATGGCTAAGATATACTTGAATATGTTAGCCATATTTGAGGTTATTCTGCCATCTGCCAGAAAAATAGAATCGTGTTTTCAGATGGATCATAAAAATCACTTGTAACCGATAGAGTTATATATGAAAATTATCACGATTAACAAGTAATGGACAGATGAAATTTAGTTGAATTCTGAATAATGTTTATTAACATTTCAAAAGGTGTATAAACAAATATTCAAATCGTTACTCCGCGTCATTGGAGTTCTATTTTGTTAGGAAAGTAAGAATACCGCACGTGTTAAGTTAGCCTAAGGAAAGCTACTTAATAGAACTTAACTCGTTCAGTATTCCTTTTCATTGTTTCTTTTTCTTTGGTTCACCTGATGGTAAGTACGCTTACGGTACGTAAAGGCAAGTCTTAGTATATATTCCTCGAACCTCAACAAGCAAGTAATATCTCTAGTAGATAGTTAATTGGTTATCCGGTTTCTCATCACGCGGATATTCAGTAAAGACATCCTTCCACGTGTCAACCCAAGTGTCTATAATTGTTTAACTGTATTCTAATACCCTATTTATAGAGAAGGACTGTTCATCGCAATGGAATTTACCCGGTCTATTATTTATTTTATGGAATGAACTCAGGGGTGAAATATAAGATATTTAAAAGTGGTAGAACTACACTGCAGCATGTTTCTAGCTGCAAAATGAAAGGGTCAGCTCGACCGGGGTAGTACCACGCCATCACAGAATACCAACGTAAAATAGCAGCATAATGCTGCCGTGTTTCGTCTGGTGAGTGTAGGGATCCGGAGATCTTTATTACTGGAGACGAGGCATTTCATCTCGGTCCTCAAGGGTGGCAATGATGTATTGCCTCGTCACCAGTAATAAAGGTCTTCGGATGTCTCACACCAGACACACCAGATGAAGCACACCAGCATTATGCTGCTAATTTACGCAGGTATTATGTAAGTGGTGTTAAAAAGTAGATACAGTAAACCATTATATGATTTGTAAATACTCGTATACATTATGTATATAATATATATATACATAATTTAATAATTACCTACCAAATAAACTGCACCGCTTCCGTTTCTCTATAAGCGGTAATTAGGCAAACAGTACAGATTGTATGTTAGTAAATTTTTTCTCAAAATACTATCCATACTAATATTATAAATGCGAAAGTAACTCTGTCTGTCTGTCTGTCTATCTGTTCCTCTTTCACGCCTAAACGGCTGAACGGATTTTGATGAAATTTGGTATGGTGATAGATGATAACCTAGAAATGGTCATAGGCTATAAATAATCACGCCATCGTTCTTAGGGGGTAGGCAGTAGGCAGATAACTAAATTGAGTTAGTGATTTTTAATAGTTTGGTTGGGACTTTGCTCTTTCACGTATAAAAGGCTGAACAGATCTTGATGAAATTTAGTAAGGTAATAGATGGTTACCTAAAAACGGATATAAGATCAAAATGATCACGTCATAGTACTTAGGGGTAGGAAGTAGGCAGAAAACTGAATTGAGTTAGTGATTTTTTTATGGTTTTTGGTGGGAGTTTTGCTCTATCATGCCTAAACGGCTGAACGGATTTTGATGAAATTTAGTAAGGTGATAGATAGTAACCTAGAAAAGGATATGGGCTATTAATATTCATGCTATCGTACTTAAGGCGTAGGCAGTAGGCAGAAAACTAATTAAGTTAGTGATTTTTAATAGTTTGGTTTAAAAGTTTACCTCATTCACGCCTTAACGTCTGAACGGATTTTTATAAGACTTGGTTAATATAAAGATAGGATCCTAGGCACGGACACAGGCTGCTTCTTACGGCGGAAAATACCTCATTCCGCGGAAATCTAGCGTGATCGTGTCAAGAAGCGAATGACGCCATAGCTACTGAAATGATTTTGATGTTTTTTTTTTTAAATGAGTGTTACTAAGACTTAAAGTTAGTATTTGATCACTTTTCTAACTTAGAGGGTCGGTAGGCGCCATAATTTAGGGAATTTATTATAAAATTTTGATGCATCTGTCTTTATTTAACAGTTTTACTTGGATCGAAACTTAGCGACATACCATCACACTACTTAACTTATAGGGTAGGAAGGTACCAAAATTCAGACTACTTTTTACTTCGGGAAAATATCTCATTCCCACAGGAACCTATACACAGCTACCTATCTACAACATTAAAACTCTGTCTAGAATCACATTACGCCATAGCTATTGATCTGATTTGTATACGATTTTTTATTCAACTGACTGTTAAATTACATACAGATAAAATCTAATTACCTACACCACAGAATTAATATAGTACTACATAACTAGCTACCTTTAAACTTGAGGAGGTAATTAGATAGACATTTATACGAACTTTATGCTCAGTAATCAATCATAGTGATAAGTTAATACTCATTTTAGACAAAGAAACGGATAGGTAATCAGTTCATCACCGAAATTATAACACCTACACTTAGTTTGTTTACTATTCAACGAGGAAAATAATTCAATATAACGCAAACCTTCAAATCATACGTCGTCGTAGTGAATACAAGACGCTGCGCCGAACGAAGAGGCGGTGCGGCGCGAGGGGAGGGCCGTGCCCAACTGTGCCTACCAAGCGGGCAGACGCACGAGGGCGAACGTCGTCGTCGCACGTATGCGAATATTGAAATATTGCGTTACGAAACTCTATTCGTTGCGTATTTTTGGTTAGCTAAAACGTTCTTTTAAATTCCGAGTTGAAATAGGTACTACGGTCTACGCGTAGGGTCTGTAAGCTTTAATTTAGTCCTTTGTTTTAGATATCTAAATAAATATTTGGTAGGTTATTATTTTGAGTCAAGTTGACGTCATTTTCGTATTTTTATTAAGTACTTAGTTACATTTTATTATTAGGTAGTTAAGGTAGCTGTTAGATGTAGGTATTTTCTTAACCAATCATTCATATCTCTAGGTTTACTCAGATACGTATTATTCTTTATTTTTGCAGTCGCTTTCATTTGTTAATTCTCAATTTTATTCATGTGTAGGTTAAGTGTTTTTTAGCTCACATCAGGATGTTTATAGTTCGTAGTAAATTAGTTTAGTAATAGATTTTGTCATTATATTATAGTACTTTTATGTTAGTTTTGATAGATAAGTTAGGTAGTACCAGTAGTGAAGAAAATTGTGTATTGTGGTGTGGTACATAAATTCAATATTTTTGAATTTATTTAGTTAATTTAGGTTTTAGGTATAAAAGGTTTGTCAGGTGCATAGTTGTTTAGGTTCAATACGTTATTGATTGATTTAGATATTTAGGTTATAAGTAAAAGGTTTGCTTTATCGAAGTTTTTATAAAAATTGTCTTACGTTGTAGTTTTAAAACTACCGATTTTAAAATCTTTAATTATTGTTTTATTGTTTCGATATGCCACGCAAACGTAAATCCAATCTAAGCCGTAGTTCTGGCAGAGCTCGAACTGCAAAAGTTGCTAGAAGCCAAGAATCTGAAGAGCAGACTCAGACGCGTCAGATGTTAGATTCTCAGCGTCATGCGACTCAAAGAGCTTCTGAGACCTATACGCAGACTCAAGCCCGTAGGACCTTAGATGCTGAGCGCCACGCATCTCAAAGGGCCTCTGAGACGTTTACACAGACTCAAGCCCGTCAGGCCCTAGATGCTGAACGCCACGCATCTCAAAGGGCCTCTGAGACGTTTACGCAGACTGAGACCCGTCAGGCCCTAGATGCTGAACGCCACGCATCTCAAAGGGCCTCTGAGACCTATACGCAGACTCAAGCCCGACAAACCTTAGATGCTGAGCGCCACGCATCTCAAAGGGCCTCTGAGACGTTTACACAGACTCAAGCCCGTCAGGCCCTAGATGCTGAACGCCACGCATCTCAAAGAGCTGCTGAGACAGTGGAACAGACTCAGACACGTCGAGTTTTAGATGCCGAACGTCACGCGCAATTGATTGCGGCAGAGACTGACGAAGATTCACAAAGACGACGTCTTTTAAATGCTGAACGGCAGGCAGAAAGAAGACGTACGTTTTCAATGAGTACGTGGGAGGCATTTAATGGTGCCGCTTTTGAGTATGACCCTTTGATCGACTATGTTAATCACCGATTGGTTATCATTGGGAGAATGGATAAAAAATGCAGATATTGTGAAGCACTGAAATGGAAAGAAGAAACTCCAGGTATGTGCTGTTCTGGTGGAAAGGTTAAAATTCCATTACTTGGCGAGCCAGAGGAACCTCTTAAATCTTTACTTTTATACGACAGTAACGAATCGCGCCGGTTTTTAAGCAGGATTAGAAAGTATAATTCTTGCTTTCAGATGACGTCATTTGGTGTAGATAAGGAGGTCGTAATGCCTGGATTTTCACCTACTTTTACCATCCAAGGACAGGTGTATCACAGGATTGGTTCCTTACTTCCCGCAAATAAAGAAAAACCAAAGTTTTTGCAACTTTATTTCATGGGCGATGAAAAAAACGAAGCTGATCGCAGGTGTCAAAATATACAAAGAATCGAAAGGGATACTGTTTTAAAAATCCAGAGAATGTTGCATGAACATAATCGCCTTATCAATACTTTCAAAACAGCACTAGAAAGAATGCCGGGAGAGGATTATGGGTTGGTGATGCACCCCGATCAACACCAAGTGGGGAACATGAAAGGCGGTATAATGCAGGTCCTACTCATCACTTCATATATAATTCCTCTCCCATACTCCTCCTTATCCTGTTTGCCACAGAACCCTTTCCAGCTTTCGATTTGCGCGTTTTTAACCTCCTCTTCATACTTTTACAGGTACTCTCATCGACGACTTTCGCTCTCCGGACCGGTGCTGCACAAAGCGGATTCGCTCTTGGTGAGGACCTCTTTCTTCATCAAGTGAGCTCCTGACATCCACGGTAAGTAGAAATTTTGATTTGATTTTCGGTAGGGTATCTCACATACCTTTTGATAATACGAGTATACCCCTCCGTCGTTAGAATCCAAATCCTTTGCATTTTTTACTTTTCCAAATTTTCCTTATTTATGTCACTTTCTCCTTCAGTTGGTATAGCTTCCTCGCAAATTGAATCCAATTAGCCCTTTGCGCCATAAATCTGTGTCGTTCTTGTGTCACTTCATATAT